>AWUE01014697.1:0-26164 GCA_001974825.2 Corchorus olitorius
ATGTTTGTATTTGTTCTTACGAAAGACTAAATTTATTTAAATTTTTAAATATTATTATTATATTATTAAAATAAGTCAATATAAGAAATGACTAACTGCTTTGTTTGTTTGTTGTAGTGCAAGGTACAGATTTACATTCAAATTTGATATAGGATGCTTGAATGCTCTATAGATTTTAATAAAACTTTGATTCTCTTTGTGCCAAAAAAAAAAAACTTTGATTCTCTACATAGTAAAAAATGAAAAGTAAAGTTCTAAACATTCATTGGTAGAACATTTAATAAAGGGGAAATGAAAATAAAATTAATATGGGTAAATTACATTTATATACCATGTGGTTTTGAGTGAAACAAATATGACCCTTGAGAATTGAGATTTAAATTTTGACACTTAACTACCTTGTGCTTATTTTCTATTACCAAATCCTTAACAATGTTAATTACAAAAATAATCTTTTTATCATTTTAGAATTACTAAAATTATTTTATGTTATATTATATATGTTCTTGATAATTTTTAGCAACACATAGTTTACAAATTAATCTAATAATTAGTTGCTTATGTTGGGTTTAGAAGTTACAAAAACAAATGATCGAAATTATAAATATAGATGCTAATATATATTGTGACTTGGTTTAAAAAATACATGAAGAGTTGGATAAAACAGAAACATGTTTGTTAGGCTAAAAAGAATAAAAGAAATGAAAAGAAAAGAAAAAAATTAATGGTATTAAGGAATTTGGTATCAAAAAATAAACACAAAATAGTTAAGTGTCAAAATTTAAACTGTGTAAATGCCACGTCAGCCGCGTGACGGTGTCATCAAGCTAACCGTTCGAGAATGACTAAATTGAGTCCAAATTGTGAGTTCAGGGGGCAAACATCCAAATTAAAGTTTAGAGGACAAAAAGTCAAAATCGTAAAAGTTCAGGGGGCAAAAAGGGCATTAAGCCTATAATATTTATAGTTAGGTTTTATGGACTTTAATCACATATAAACCACTTACATAATTACCTAATAATAAACTAATAAAATTATGACACTTAAAAAATTCTATATATTAATACTTGGTTTAATAAACAGTATATTGTATAATAATTCTAACTTTGTGTAATGGTATAATAAATAATGAAGTTTATTAAATTTACAATATTTAATCACAAAAAAGTAATACCGCTATGAATTTATAAGAAATGTATAAATTATAAGTTTTAAAAGGAGTATCAAGAAACTATACATGTTCTTGGTATGGGTTTAACATGATGCTTGGTAACACCATGAGCAGTATCTTGTTAGTATTTGAATAAACTTTTGAGAAACTGCTTGGATAATTTTTTTTTTCCTTTTTCTTCAAAACAAAGCTTAGTTCCAAGAAAGAAAGATGTCGTAGGTCCTGTATCCTTCATCACCCCAATGCTTTACTCATCGTAGGAGATAATTTTATAACTCTTATCGTTTCATTTACATCATGACTTTTTTCTAACTTTTGTTAACTAAGGGGTTGTTTGGCATTGTTTCTGTTTCCTGTTTTCTGTTGCCAATTTTCTGTTTTTGGAAACAAAACAGTGAAAACATGTTTGGCAGGCTGTTTTCGTTTTCAAAAATTATGGAAACAGAATCTGTGTTTTGGAAAAAAGTGGAAGCAAAAATTTTGTGCTTTCATGTTTTTCCAAACACACATAAGCACAGTCATAAAGAGTAGCTCACATACATTTTTACTTTTTTAAAAAACTTATTTATTTAAAAACATACAACAAAATTGTATATCCAAACATGTTTTTGTTTTCAAAAAATTGACGGCACAACAAAAACAAAATGAAACAAAAACAAAAAACAGAAAAACGAAAACGATGCCAAACGGCCCCTAAGCTTGTACTTTTTGTCTTTGATTTGTTGTTTTATTATTTAAAAATTATAATTGATTTTAATATTGATTTATGAAAATATATAATAAATTGATTTTAGTATTTTGATTATAGTATTTATTTATTTCATCAGTTTTGACTTTGACATTTCATAGACATTTATTTATTTAATTTAATTTTAAAAAATGAAATATAGATAATTTAATTTCCTATAAAGCTTAGCATAGATATTTGAATAAGAACAAAAAAATGATAGTAATAATTAGTTGATTATGTCACCTATGATGAACCAAAGAATTGATTTTTGAATCAAGTTGATAACACTAATGTATTTAAATTAAGAGTGAACTAAATTGACAAATATTTTCGGATTAAGAGTTGTAGAGATGCTATGGATGGTTTGTTAGATTAAATACTTAAGAGAACATTAAAAAGAACATAAATGATAAATGTAAGGAAGAGAAACCTAATCTGTTATCTAAAAAAAGAAAGAAACCTAATTTGTACTAATTTTTCAATATATTTCTATGTCATTGTGGTAGTTATTTTCATGCTAAAAAAATTTGTAGTGTGGTTTCAAACTAATACTATGTTATGCCAATTAGGTCATTACATCTTCATTATTGTTGATTGAGGAAAAGATGTGAATTAGATTATCTGACGAACTTTCCTACTTTGTTTCCTTCCACTTTATACATTCCTACTAATGGCTTCACCTTTGATCATCTTCAAAGTTTTGATGGACAATTCTATCTTTGATATACTTTTATGCCAAAGAAATTAAACCTAGCCGAACTTGCAGCCTTGCAAAGTTGGCCCCAGTATTTCGATTGTATTGTTCAATTTAATTATTTATTTATTTTTTCGGTTAGCAAGAAATTTCCTTAAATTTCAAACAATGAATTTATGAAGGTTGGCTTCACATGAATTGAGATATTAGAAATATTAATTGATTTAAATCTAAGATAAATTAGAGGTTTATATATGATACACTATATAACGTCTATACACAATTAGGCCACCAAAATTTGACACCTTATTAAGCAATTTGAAAATTTGATGGACCCTTTCAAACAAATAATAATAACTTTTAATTAAGAAAAATTATAAGAAGTAAAATAACAATAAATTTATAATTAACTGTATGAAGTAAAGTATGTAATATGTATCTCTCCCAAACCCTCTCCCACAACCATTTCTTAACGTTCCTATCTCTCAGTCTTTTTTTTTTTTTTCGCTTTTCTTTTCTTTTAAGTCCTATAATATTTCTTCATAATACATCTTAATTCATTATTATTGAATTCGTTTTGAGTCTTTTTGTGAGGGAATGATTCTCTTCATCTCCATCTTATATTTCTTTCTTACTACATAATAAACCGGGATTTTGGTGTTAAGCAATGGTAGAAAACCTAAACAATGGATTTTAGTTGATGATTTAAAGCTAAAATAGGACTTATTAGACAATTGAGAAAAGCGGATAAAAAAGAAACTGATATTTTTCACATTGTTAAATTGAATCATCACACACGATCAAGTTTTAATAAATTGGGGTTTTCTAATTTTCTTCAACTTTTGTTTTAATTGAAATTGGGAAGCAGGATATAGCCGATTTAAATCTTCTTCCTGTATAGTAGTATATCAAGGAAATCTACAATAAGATCAATGTTTTTTAGTTGATTGTGTGACAGTTCCGCTTTCAATTATTTATTTTTTTTTTGATGATTTTCTATAAGCTTTTTAAAAGTTTTTTTTTGGATGCAGATTTAAAATGAGATCTTGATGAACATAGAAAAAATTAAACTTCAAACCCATAAATTAGAATAATTCCTTTTGCCCCGCCTCTTATCGCTCTTGCCTTTTTTTTTTCTATTTTCATTCTTTTTATAAGTTTAGCCTAATTTCACTAAGTTTAGCCCCAAATTAAAATTTTATAGTCATTTTAAGGGTAAATTCCACAATAAATAACTTATAGTTATAGGGCTTTCGAAATAAAATATATAACTAATTCACTAAGTTTAGCCTAATTTAAAATTAAAATTTTATTTTAACGGTTAGAAAAATTAAAATTTGTAAAGGGTGTGTTGGGACCAATAAAGTGATAACATGTGGTCTGACATGTAATGAACACATCACGAAGGAGCATTGTATGGAACAAAGGGGCGGGGTGTATAGCAAAATTCCATAAATTAAATATATTACTACCTCTGTCCCCATATATCTGTCACCTTTGGACATAAAATACTTAAACTACCTAATTTACCCTCATGGTTGACTATTCCACTCTCTAGAGTCAAGCCACATAAATGAAGTTTGGAATTAATTACACCAACCTTAAGTACGTTAATTTTATTAGTTTTATTACACCTAAGATCTATTCAAATTTTGGAGTAAAAAATTTGATTATAACTTGGTGTCAACTAGGGGTGTAAGCGATACAGTACTACTCGCGAGCTACTCGGGCTCGATTCGAGAAAAATTCGAGTTCGCTCGAGCTCGAGCTACTCGAGTAGTCGAGCGAGCCGAGCTCGAGTAGTTTAATACTCGGCTCGAAGGCTCGTCGAGCCTATTCGAATACTTGTACAATTTTATAGTAAATTACTACATAAGCCTTCATTACAAATGACAAGGAGTTTTTTCATATAAGGGTAATTCTGTCTTTTACTTGAAATGCTATTAAACCTAAAATTTTGTTTTTTCTCCACTTTCTAGCAGCAGCCGCTGCCCCCTCTTTCTTCTTCTTTTGTTCCTGGTACCAAATTTTCACCGTCGTTTATGCCGCTACCCTCTTGTTCTTTTAATCATTTCTTTTGCACTTGAGGAACACTACGACTGTAACTCTCAAGTCTCAAACACTTTCTCTTTGCATTTTTCTTTTTCCAATTCAATGACAAATCTGTTATTACAAATGGTAAAGGGGCTCCCAAATCTATTTGTAAATTTTCACAAATCTAGATTTTTACAGCCGGTTTATTCATAACTTTATCAACCCATGTTTTCTTTTGTTGAAATTCTTTGATTTTTGGACCTATAGCTAAATTGCCATTTTGAAGGTAAATTGGTTTCCGATGAACATTCAACAACAAATTCTTTTAGTCAATCTTTTGGCTCTCTTGAAGTGTCTTATTCTTCTATATCAACACATAGATTTAGAAGCCCAAACTCCTGCCAAATCTAAGTTGTCTCTCAATAATTTTAAAATTTTACTCATGTAACGAGCTCAAACGAGTAGCTCGAGTTTGTTCGAGCTCGAGCTCGAGCAGGAAAACGAAAGCTCGGCCGAGCTCGAGCCCGAGCTCGAGCCTTGAATTTTCAGTCGAGCTCGAGCTCGAGCCTTGAATTTTCAGTCGAGCTCGAGCTCGAGTATTGAGATACTCGGCTCGGCTCGACTCGATTACACCCCTAGTGTCAACTGTCATGAAATAAAAAAAAAAACTGTCATGAAACGAAAAAAAAAAAAAGTGATTTTTAAAATTTAGAAAGCCACATGGGAAGAAAGGTGGGGTCATGGGGCTGGATTTGTTGGGATATGAAAATTTGCTATTTTACTTCAGCTTTTTAACGCGGAACTGTCTCCTTCCTCTTGCGGCGAAATCCCAGACTTTCCAGCCTCTTAATAGCAGTGGGTTTTCGACCTTTGTATAAATATCATGAATACGTTAATTTTATTAGTTTTATTACACCAAACTCTATTCAAAATTTGAAGTAAAAATTTGTTGAGGAGGGAACTTTTTTTTATCGTGGAGTGCGTTGCTGCTAATTAATGTGTGGAAAATTGTAAATGTATGAAAAATTGATTTGAAATTATATACAAAATTAATGAAGAAAGATGTAACTGTGGTGCAGATAGGGGAAGGGTAATTTAGGTAAGTAACTTAAAATAGTTATTAAATTTATAAATCTAACTAACTCCAACTTTCTTTGGTATGTTGAATTCTGTCAGAGGTGACAGATATATGAGGGGTAGATGGAGTATAAAGTAAAAATAATTCTTGACAAAAAAAACTAAAAATAATTATGAAAAGTAAATTATTAATTACAATTATAGTTGACTATTAATATCTTTCCGTAATTTTAAAAAATTAAATATTAAATTTACAAAATCTTTTCATAATTAATAAAAAATTCAATGATTAAAAAGAATACTCATTACAAAATTTTTTATATATTTTAGAAATTTCCCAATTAAAATTTTTGAGTTCGTGATTTTATATGATATATATATATATAGTAAGATAATTAATAGAACAAATTTTTTTTTTTAATAAGTCAACCTAATAGATTTTATAAACCTTAACTGATAATAGATTTTCTAAACCTTAACTGATATTGAAAAAATATGTTTCAATTACCAAGGCTTTTTCTTGAATCTTTTATAATAAAAAATTTACTTTGAACTTTTTTAATAAAAAATTTACCTAATTTCTTTCAACTCCTTCCATTCCACCAGCTTCATGGCTGAGGAGAAAAAACTCATCACGATTAGTAGATTCATACAGATTTGTTGTAGGAAGATTTGTCGTGTAATTTCATAAGAAGATTTGTTGTGAGGAGAGAAGGAAAGAGGATTAAAAAGGAGGAGGATGGAGGCTTAGTTTGAACCGGAATAGAGTTTAAGTCGCAGAAGGTTGATCCGAATTTTGAGCTTGTCTGTTGCTTGTCACTTGTCAGGAGAGCGTGTTCTATTGTCTAAGGTTTGGGGGAGATGAAAGTACGATTAAATGAGCTATTTATAGGGAATCCTTCGTGAGATTAGGTCTTCTTTACCATCCAACGGCTATGCTTACCTTTTCCCTTTGGGATCTCATGGCAGAAAACCAATATTGTAAAACTTGAGGTCATCGAATTCCCCACAATTCAGAATATGAAACTTACCAGTAAAATCTCATGTTTAAGCAGTACTAATTAGATCAAATCAAATATGTTAGCTATATATTTGTAGTTGTGGAAAACAAATTTTTTGATTCTTTGGGTCATTGGGTGTTGCAGTTTGAAAGAAATTTGTTATTAAGTGTTGGGATTGTAAAGAATTGGATTAATGCATCAATTACTTTATTAGTTCCATTTGCACCTTCTTTGACCAAACCATGGATGCTCAGCAACATTGTCTAAGGCTATTCTTAGCATATGGGATCTGTGTATCAGAAACAAAATGCAAATTTTGCAAGTCACATAGTTAATTATTATACCAATGAAATTTAAATATGCATCATTGTATGTTAGGATTGATCCAACATCTTCATTATTCAAACATGCAAAAGAAACACAGTTTCATAACTAAAAAGTGTTAAAGCTATCAGATGAAGATTGCAAAAGAAACAGTTGTTTTACTAAATGTTGTCAATTTCTTACTAGAGACAATGCTAAATCCTAAATGCTATGTTGTGGCATGTGGCAAATTTGGAACCCTTAAAACAGGTCGATTCTATATGTCCATTACGTTAGAAACGAATATCAATTTAGAAAATACTTACTCCCAGGAACAGAGGACTTCAAGAAATGCACCCATTGATTTGTCACTTAACCCCACTCTTAAGAATCATATTCATGGCTTTACTAAAATAATGCAGAACAAAGGAAAGCTAATAGGAAAGGGATTAATTTACATTATCTATTATATGTACTAGGGTGATAAGAACGTTATATTGTTCAATCTTGTGGCCTGATGCTAGTGGCTACAATTGGACTTCTGACCATATATTGACCACCATCATCCATCCAGCTCAGTGAGCCAAAAACCACGTCTTTCAATAATTTTGGGCCCTCCAATTCCAATATGAGCTTGTAGCTTTTCTTCTCATACTTTTGCTTGAAAATCAACTTTGGAGGCTCCACCGTCACCTTCAAACCCTCCATGCCTGTCAGCTTTGCTGTATAAGCCATTCCTCCACTACCTACATTTGTTACAGTCCTTTGAAATTCTTGCACCATTTTCCCATTTGAAGTTGAATACTGATCATCATTGAGAAAAGCTATGAAAGAAGGGTAATTTAGATCCAAGGACTGCCTCGTGGTCGCGGAACAACTGTAACTTGTTTTTGTGATGATGTGAATCTGTCTTGCTGTGTAGTTCATGGCACAGAGAAGTTTAATGTAGTCTTCGGCAGTTGCATCATAGACAAGACCGGGATCAAGAGCTTTGGTCGGATTAATGTGGCCGGCTCCAATGTCTAGAGGACTAGCAGGGATGTCATCATAGTTTGAAACATCTTTAATGGGGCTTAAATTGTTGTCTAGGGAATTTGTAGTGGTCATAATAGCAGAACGGATGGCTGCAGGGCTCCAATCAGGGTGAGCTTTTTTTATAAGAGCTGCCACGCCTGCCACATGCGGCGTAGCCATGGAGGTTCCAGACAAGAGATTGAAATTGCTGAACAATGGATGTGACTGAACATAAGTAACTTCACTAATTGGTGACCATGATGCTAACACTAAAGAACCAGGAGCCAAAATGTCTGGTTTTAGAACATTTGGACAACTTAAAAATGGCCCTCTAGAGCTATAAGAATCTACCCTTGGTGCCGGCTTTTTCCCAATACTTGTTTTCTGAAATTGGAACCTTCCACTTGGACTAGAATTCTGTTTTATGTAATCTATCACAGTTTGGCCATCATGAAGACCGATAAATGCGGCTGGAAATGAGCTTCTAGTGTAAAGTTCAGGCAAAGAAGAATAATTGGATATGAAAACAACTGCAGTAACTTGTGCAGACTCAGCATATTCAATTTGATTACTCATACTTTGATGGTCCTTGCAAACAACAATCTTGTTTCTGAGTTGCTTTAGTTCCTCCACATTCAGACATTCATCAACATAAACCATTGGCATTTGGTTTGCAGAATAATTACCTGGATACAAGGATTCAAAGGTGATTTGAACTCCATTTCCCAAAGTCAAAATTCCATCAAATTCGCGGTCTATAGTACCAGCAGCAACAGTCAACATCCATGGTGCTCCATTGATTAAAGTCCAATAAAAAGGTCCATCATTTCCTGCTGATGCTGCAACAACTATGCCCTTTTCCATAGCTGCAAAACTGGCTACTGCTATTGGATCATTTTCCAAAAAGTTGTCATCCACACTTAAGCCCAAAGATAAGGACAATATATCCACTCCATCTTGAATTGCTTGATCTATAGCAGCAAGCACATCTGATGTATAGATTCCATCTTTCCAGACAACTTTGTATGCGGCTATACGCGCCCTTGGAGCCATGCCTCTGGATGTGCCTGAGGCATAGCCGAAATAGGAAGCGCCTTTTGCATAGTTTCCAGCAGCAATTGATGCAGTATGTGTTCCATGTCCACTGATATCCCTTGGGGAGTTCATTGGAATGCTTAACTTCTTATTGTTAGCAAGCAAACCCTTATTGAAATATCGAGCCCCGATGAGTTTCTTGTTGCACAAGGAAGAATTGAATTTGGTGCCAGACTCACATCTTCCCTTCCATCTAGTAGGAACTCTAGTCATTCCCTCATCGCTAAAGCTCTCACTTTCAGGCCAAATTCCAGTGTCAACTACACCAATTATGACATCTTCACCATCATTTGGAGCTGTCCATGCACCAGAGACTGAACTCAGACCGAGAAAGTGAGAAGTATGAGTTGTATGGACCTTAAGAGGAAGATCTCGAGTAAACGAAATGAACCCAGAAGAATTCTTGAGGGCTTCAAGCTCTGATAAAGTGAGAACAGCACTAAATCCATTGACAGAATGAGTATAAGTGTATAAATGTTTAGAAGGAGATGTGGACACAGCGGCTGCCTTAGAAGATTCTGATACAGAAGAAAGCATAGACAAATACCAGCTGTGATGACTGGAGTATGCTTTTGGCATTGCTGATGAATCCATGTGGATGATATAAGTATTAGGTTTTGCCAGAGTGAAAGAAAAGAAGGGAAAAATGAAAAAAATAATGGACAAAACATTAAGAACACTCATGGTTGAACTCTGCCCTGCTCTGAACATGAACTTTTGCAGCAAATCAGTGTGATATATTCTCTCTCTCAGTTCTGATATGCTAAAATAAGAAGCCACTAGACAAGAAAAAGAAAAAATTAACAATCAGAAGTTAAAGTTGTCATTCTACACAGTTGTTCCTTTATTACCAAAGTGACAACCTGGTAATATCAGAGAACTTTTCATGTTCTCAAAATGAAATTCCCCTCCCACCTTTGTTTTTTCTACTTATTCCTTTGCTAAAGGTATATGCATTAGTGGCAGACACTCCATGAAGTTCCCTTCTCTTTGTTTTAATTCTCTAATAAAGAATATTAGCCCTTTTAATTATTTGTATGGCCAGCAAGGATTGCTAATCATCTTTCACTTTGTCCCTTGATTAAGCCCCATTTAAAGAACTTTAGAATCTTGGCTTTATTGCATGAACTTTTGAGTTTTATATTTCACTCAACTAGCTGCTGTTCATACTCAAGTTCAGTGTCCCATTTTAACAGAACTTGTATTAGCAGTTATTCTATTGATAATTGATAATAATCAGATTGCATGCATTTTATTACAAGTCATAATGATGATTTTTTACATTGTTTTCTGTTTGCTAGAACATGTTTCAATCATGGATAACCAAATCTGTCCATTTCAATTACCCAAAACTCTCCTGAATCCTATTCTACATATAGACAGAACAAGTTTCAGAAAAATATCCAGATTTTCATAAAAGGCAAACATGATAAAAATGGCTACTCAAACAAGACAGAGAGAATACTTTTCATTTACAGTTTCCAGTAATTTGCTTTTGACCCAAACAGTCTTCACACGCCATGGAATGGAAGTAGTAATTTCTATATTGTGAAACAGTCAATTTTATGTTTCAAAACTTCAAAATGTCAAATTTGAATTATTCCAATTTTCAATATACATGTATTTATGAAGTCTTTTTCCCAGTACCTGATCTACTTACCCTTTAAAATAATGACAAATGGCATGCTTAATTAGATTAATAACATAATCTTGAAAAAAGATAACAAAAGAAAATGCAAGTAGACACAATTGTTGGGCTGGGAGAGGATTCCTATTAGTATTTATCTGGTAAAGTCTCCATATAAGAAATTTGTCAAAAGGATGTTGCAATGGGAAATTTCCATGCTTTCTAGAAAGGTACCAATATATTCATATTCATAACGATGATTATTAAAATTTTGATTATTCTGCTTAACTTTATTAAATGGAAATCAGATGCCACATGAATCATAGATGTCAATATGTCATTATTATTTCATTAAAATTAATCAATTCAATTTATGAAACCTAATTAAAAAGACTGTTATTAAAATATCCAAGTATAATCTATTTTTGCATACGTTTATTGAATTTTCTATTTATAAAACAAATTTACTTAAATTTCTTAAAATAGATTAACAGATGATGATGTAAATAGAGGAAAGAAGAAGAAGAAGAGAAAAAGAAAGAAAAAATGAAACCCCAACCGCTCTGGGACAAAATATCTGCCCTGTTACCTTGACTATGTCTCTTGTTCTTTTCTTATAATCCAATTTCTCCATAGCCAAATACCTCTTAACTTCAATCCAAAAAAGATAATAAGTAATCAACAACTCCTTTTCTTCAACACCCTAAACCAAAACTTTCCATCACTTTCCTTCCCTTTCTTTTCCTCTCTCTGTTTCTCTCAAAAAAGCCAGAAAAATGAAGGTCTCTGTTCTGTAACATCCTTCTGCAATGCCCTTTTCAGCTTTTCTTCTCTAATCCATGCATAAACCCTTTTCACTGACATTCCTTTTGTCCTTTTTTTTTGCAGATTAATCTCTCCATTTTCCTTCAACTTTTCATTATCACAGTTTTCTTCTTCTCTTTGTCTTCCAGTCTCAAGGTAAGAAAAGCTTTTCATTTTAATCATCTTTCATTCATTCTCATAAGTCATAACCCATTTCGTTTCATTACATAAACCATGCATTGAATACGTTTCTAAAGTTCAATTCTTTGAACAGATCGGAGAAACATGTTCTTCTTCTTCAAATGGTGCATGTGACTCCGGGTTAAAGTGCCAAACTTGCCCCGTCAATGGAAATACCCGACCCAGATGCACTCGGATTCAACCACTCAGCCCTACATCAAAAGTAGGAGACTTTGTCGCAGTTTGGGTTGTTGGTTTTAACTTTTTTCTTTTTCATTGTATTTTATTGAATTCCTAATTTGTGTTCTGTTTCATTGTCTGGGTTTTTCAAATGTTTAGGTGAAAGGTTTGCCCTTTAACAAATATTCATGGCTGACAACTCATAACTCTTTTGCCATCAAAGGGACTAAACCGGCATTAGGACCGGCTCTTGTTGCTCCCACTAACCAGGAAGACTCCATCACCGATCAACTAAACGTAAGACTTACAATATTTTTCGAAAGTTTTCATCTTTTTTTACTATTTTATTCTTGGTCCCCTTTCAATTTTGATGGAGAAATTTGTGTGCCTGTGTTCAGAGATTTCCCAATTGGCCAAAATGCCCTTGGTTTCTGTGGATTATTGCATGGTGAAGCTTATTGATTTAATTATTATGCAGTTTCATCATAAGGGTTTTTTAGTCTTTGAATATAGATAGTAACAGCTGAGAGGTTTGGCGCTCAAAAACAAAAAGAGCAGAGATCATAGTATGTTAGATGGCAGAAAATTGCAGGGCACAGCTGTTTGCTTTGATTGAAAATTAAGCATATTTTGATGTTGAGTTGTTAGATGTCTTTTGATTAAAATATAAGCTTTCCAACCAACCCCTTCATCTATCATTTCACATTGAACATGCACTATGATAATGATAAGTGAGGACCCCATTGCATAGGGTTTTTCCAAAGAATCATATTCATATCCATATATAGATATCAGAGGGTTGTTATATTGACAGATTAGTATATTTGTTATATTGGACTGAGTCAACTTTTTCTTTTGATTTTTTAATGAGTAAACTTAATTTGTTTAACTAGTCCGAGAAGATTAAGTGAGATATTACTAACTTTTTTATTAATGCTTCGGTTGTTTAATTAAAGATTGGATTAGTTGGAATTGAGGATTGTCTTTATTGAGAAATGAATCTTTTTTTGTAGAATGGAGTTCGAGGACTTATGCTGGATATGTATGACTTCAATGGTGATATATGGTTTTGTCACTCCTTTGCTGGCAAATGCTACAATTTCACAGCTTTTGTAAGTTCAATAAGGCTTAGTTTCACTTGAATTTGTTTATCTTAAGAAAATTCATGCTTAAATGTTTAGCTAATTGTCCATGAATCTTTGATTACCTCCAGCAACCTGCCATTAATGGGCTCAAAGAGATACAGGCGTTTCTAGAGGCAAATCCATCAGAAATTGTCACCATTTTTATTGAGGATTATGTGACAGCCTCACAAGGCTTGACAAAGGTTTTCAATGACGCTGGTTTGAAAAAGTACTGGTTCCCTGTTGCAAAGATGCCCAAGAATGGTGAAGATTGGCCGACAGTGGATGATATGGTCAAGCAAAATGAACGACTGATTGTTTTCACCTCCAAACAAGCTAAGGAGGCTTCTGAGGGGATTGCTTATGAGTGGAGATATGTGGTAGAAAACCAGTGTATGTTCCAGTTCTCTTATAAGCCCTTTTTTGAAAATGTGTACTAGAACCAAATTTTAGTTCATTCTTTTTATGCGAAAGGCTGATTTTTTGATCTGCAAGTGCAGATGGAGATGATGGTATGAAAGCTGGTTCTTGTCCAAACCGTGCTGAATCATCTCCTATGAATACAAAATCAAGATCACTGGTTCTTCAGAACTACTTTCCTGATAATCCTAACTCGACAAAAGTTTGCGCTGATAATTCAGCTCCCCTTGCTAGCATGCTGAATACCTGTCATAAAGCAGCTGGAGATAGATGGCCAAACTTCATTGCTGTTGATTATTACCAGGTTCTTAAACTAAAATCAGTAATATAGAATGTTTGAATATCGATTTAGTAAGTTCTACATGTCATCGAAACTGATTTTAGTAACTTTATGGATTTTCGTTGCAGAAAAGTGATGGTGGAGGTGCCCCAGAAGCTGTAGATATAGCAAATGGTCATCTCACCTGTGGCTGTGACAACATAGCTTATTGCAAGGTCTGTTAACATTATGCAATTGAACTTTTGAATTAAATGCCTGGTTTGTAGCTAGATGATTAGTTGCAGAGACATTTAAGATTCTGATAAAACTTTCTATAAACTGCAAAAATTGGGGGTTAGTAAATTTTGCGCTGATAATAGACTATGTTTGTTATATCTGGCAGGAAAATGCTACATTTGGAACCTGTGATGTCCCTCCTATATCACCTCCACCACCCGCCGCTGCTACTCCAACGACTGCAGATAATCCGTCAGCATCTAACTTTGCTAATATAGAAGCCTGTCCTGCCCAGCTGAGGTGGTTGCTGGCTACAATTTTGACCACAACTCTCTTGTTATGGTCATGATAATTACCTAGCTTAGCTAGTTTGGCTGTTTATATTTCATTGTTCATTTTTGAAGATTATGAGTCACGTGTTAGTGTTCATACAGAGGAGTAGCTAATATCTAATCTTACAGTTTAGGTTCTTGTATTTTGCAAGAGTATTTCCTGATGCGGCTTGTGCCTTGCATTTGTTTGATAGTTTATTCGTAGAATATTGCTTTACTTCAATATAATTTGATCCCTCTTTCTTTTTTTATTCATTCATTCATTCCAGATCAGCATAGATATTTTATACTGGTTGGTTGCTCTGTCCTGTCCATTTAAATAAGCCCTTTTGTTAGCTTCATTTTAAAGTATGGGTTTAGGGTTTTGCAAGTCACAAATTCCTATGAGGATTCTATTAACGAATCCAAGAAAACATGGGGGCCGTACATACGGCTGAACATTGATTATTTTTTATGAAGATCATGTGCATGTGCCCCATTTGAGAGGAATTCAAATCTTTTTTGTGCATGTGGACTGTCTACCAAGTACCCATTTTCGTTCTCTGTCATTTTCCAAAAGTACAGTTTCTGATGCTTCTTGGAAGCATAGCTGCATAGGTAAAGTCTCGTGTCCCACTATCATAGGGCGCAAAATTGTGGAAAAGATTTCCCCAGAATGGCCAATGGCGAGAGGAAGAAGACTGCATATACACCAGGTTTTGAAAGAACAAAACCAAACTCCAAAGGGTAACAAGACTAAAACAGAACAATGACAAAACTCTTGGATATAAAATGTTGGCGTTGGCCAACGATTTGCTGCTGGCATGGACCAGGTAACCACCAGTGAAGGAGAAATCCAAGGCTAGGGTACAGTGTTTCTCAGGTTAGAACATAGCCTTTCTGTTCATGAAGACTTGACTCGGTACATGGATTGATAGAGGGACCTCAATTGTTGGTTTTTGATTAATGATGAAACTATCCAACTAAACCCACTTAATTTTGAAAGTCTAGTGTCAATGTGCAATTAATGGAGTAAGCATTACCGTGGTTCTCAAGTATTGCTCATCAAATGTGCTGACAAACTGCAGTTATGATTTGACAGAGGGTTGCTGATAATAATGATCCAGAATTTAATTTGTATTGTTGAAAATGAATGTTTTGAGCAATTATTTGATTCTAAATCACATGTCAAAGAGTTAAATGTTTTTAACGCCTTTCCTATAAAACATATAATAAAAAGTAACTGGATTTGGACCTTTTCAAATGGTGTAATTTACCTGTAATTTGGAACAGATGCCACCGACAAGGCAACAGGGCGTAGAGCCAAAAGAAGAAATGGTCAAAATGGACCATGTAATTGGCATTTCTCAAATGTAGAACAACCAACTAAGAATGTGCTATTCACCTCAAACAATTTCTGCTTAAATTTGGTGCTTTTCTTCTTCATATTCATGTGCCATTAGCATTTGCTGCACCTTCATGGCCGCCTGACTCTGCCGCCCGTTTCTCTGTTAACTCCTTTGCACTATCTTGATGTGCTTGCCCTGAATCCCTTCCAGCTCTGCTATCCTGAAATAAGTTGTATTTACCGATACATCAGTAGTGTTCCTACAGCTTCACAATTCAAACTGATCTAAGCGACAGCGGGATAAAAGGGATGAAAGATGATGAAGAGAAACTACATATATTATCCATGTAGCAAGGAAACATGAGTGACAGAGTGGAAATCATATGCATATATATATACATACATCTTTGAAGGGGGGATCTTCAGCTTCAAGCATATGTACAATATGACCCAGTTTAGGTCGTTTTTGTGCATTCGAGTCTACACAACGTAAAGCGACAAGTAGAGCTCGCTTCAATGCTCTTGAAGTAGGCTTCTCAGGTAGCTTTGGATCCAATACTCCCTCTGGATTCCTGTTAGCAACCATCTTCTTAAGCCACTCGATTAAGTTCACCTGGAAATTCTTAACTTTTAATCAAAAAGCAACATGGGAAGAGCAAGCCTATGCATATATAACCAGCAAGATCATAGTAATTGAATCAGCTATCTGTTGCATACCTCATCTGGAGGCCGGCTATAATCAACTGGATTCCTCCCAGAAAGAATTTCCATAATAAGGATCCCAAAACTATATACATCACTTCTTTCATTCAACATGCCTGTGCTAGCATACTCAGGAGCTACATAGCTACAAAAACAGAAAATAAATGTCAGAAGTGTCCGAATACACTAAATCAACCTGCAGATGAAGCAAAAGGGGGCATTTTACAAACCCAAACGTTCCCATGACTCGGGTTGTAATGTAGCTGCTCTCAGAGCCTAAGAGCTTGGCAAGACCAAAGTCTGAAACCTTGGGGTTCCACCGCTTGTCAAGTAGAATGTTGCTTGATTTAATATCACGGTGAACAACTTTAGGCTCAAGTCCCTCATGAAGGTAAGTTAACCTGATAAACAATGCAGTTGACCGATTCAATCAATGCAGGAAGGAAATAACAGAAATGACAAAGTGTAGGTCTATATGATCTGAAACGAACCCTTTAGCTGTTCCAAGGATTATGTTCATCCGAATATCCCAAGTAAGAGGACTGCAAGGCCCTACATCCCCATGAAGCCACTGCTCTAAATTCCCATTATTTACATATTCGTATACAAGCATCCTAGGACAAGGGCAAGCAACAAGTAACTATTAACAATCTTCTTAGATTTCCATATAAAAAAGCCATTAAGCTATAGAATTGAATGCCAAAGACCATTATTTTCCAGAATTAGGCAAAAGCAGAGTACCTATGAGCTCCTTCAGCACAGTAACCTAGCAACCTTACTAAATTCTTATGCCTAACTCGTCCAATTGCCTCTACTTCAACTTGAAACTCCTTCTCAGCTTGTCCCCTGTAAGATTATCAGATGCTTCAATTCACTAACCAGAAATAAACCAGCAAAAACATCAAAATTCAGAATTGACATTTGAACTTGAAAGTTAAAACAGCAAATACCTGTTATTGAGCAAATTCTTTACAGCAACTTGGGTTTTATCCTCCAAAACACCATGGTAAACAATTCCATACCCACCTTCACCTATTACTTTTTCAGGAGCAAACCCATTTGTGGCAACCTCAAGCTCCCTCAAAGTATACCAATGGCCCCAACCCAAGTGGGAAACTTCAGGCGCAACTCCTGCCACGTACTCCCCACGTGCCTCGCCGCTTGTATGTGGAGACAAACCCGGATATGAAATCCTATTATCTTTCCCAAGCTCAATGTGAATTCCATGATGATAACCGGTCGGACTTTCCTCCTCCAGAGGCAGAAGCAAGGCCTGCCTTTCAATGCCTGCAGTACTCGGGTCGGACTCAGGGTAAGGGTCGGCTTGGATTTGAGTCCGGTGAGGCTTTGGGGAGTCGATTTTGATCTCCTGGATCTCTTTGGAAACAACTGGGATTCCTGGTTTTGAAGTGGTACTAGGTTTGTGTTTAGTTCGTTTTGAAACAAGCCAGAGAGAAATGAGGAAAAGTAGGAGAACAAAAGCTGCTCCAACACAAACTCCTAAAACTACCCATAATCTTAAACCGAAAATTGAGGTTGTCTTTGATAGTTGGTCTGCCATTAACCCAGTTTTCCGATCAGACATCCGAGTCTGTCTGATCCTAGAATTCAGTTAAAAAAACAGAAACAAGGCAAAGATTCATAACAAGCGTATGCGTATGCATGAATGAACTGAACCCAGCTTTTTTAAGGAATCAAAGCGAAGAAACAGTTAAAAGTTACTTATAGCAAAGTGCCTAAAGGAAGTGATAGCAGCTGGCAAAATGGGCCCTTCTATGTTGTCGAATCTAAAAAACAACCATTGCTCTTTTTAGTATTTTTCCCGGAAGGTTACTGATTTTAACTTTTAAGCTGCTTTGGACTTCCAAGTTAGAACTTCGAATCCAAATCCAAAATCCGAAGAAAAAAAGAAAACAGAGATTTTTGCAATTTCTTGCCAATTACTACCAAATATCCGTATTTCTAGCCAAATGAGAAGGGAAAGTGCGAAACTAATAAAGCATCAAATTTTGCACATTTATTAATTGGTTTTTTACTTTGTCTCCTTAATCTTTACTAAAAATCTTTTCTTACCAATATTCTCATGATGTAAGAACATTGCTAATGATGGTTAATTGCTTTAAAAATTGAATTTTCAAATATTGAAATGATTAACATTAAATTAGTGGGTTTTAGATTATTGCTCTGGTTTCTAGGCCTCTAGCTAGTTTCCATTATCTTGGATCAGATTACATATGTGAAATTCAATTTAATGCTGCCCATCCCTTCTGTGACTGTGAGCTGTGGAAAGTTGACTTTTAATGCTGACCAGATAGACAAAATAGAGCCATATCTTCAATATTATTATGGCTTTGGTATAAAAAAAAATTATTATGGCTTTTTATGTTTAGCTTTGAAGCAAATTTTCCACCATCATTCTTCAATCATTTTAGAGAAATTCCACGCAATCCGAAAAATTGACTCGAATTTTGTCTCATCCCATGTTATGTAGTAAAACTTCACTCAAGTTGATTAGTCTGCTGGACCAACCATGTAAAAACACATCATGAAGAGCAAATTTCGAGTCAAATTTTCAGGCTGTGTAGCAAAATTCATCAGGTGCAACAGATACATATATTGATCAGGAACCAAACCTTGAAGATTGTTGGGGTCAATTGGAGAAACTTAATGGGTTTTCTTGTTTAAACTCAAAAAGTATATAAAAGTACATATGAACTCGAATACTGCAGCAAGAAAATTAAGATATTGCCACCTATTTTTCAATGGGAGGGCTTTGATTTCAACAACCCAAGCCAGAAAAGGGAGGTTGGGTATTATAAAAATGCCTTGATTAAGCATGCAATTACTGCAAACACATGTGTATGATTAAAATACCATGAATTCAATAGAAAAATCATCAACTTGCGTGGTATTTTTTCCCCATAATTAGATTTGGAATATAAAACAAATTTCTATATTCTAAGTGCCAAAGTTTAAACTAAAATAGTAATAGTTTAATCTTATTGGAACTTGTTTAATATATTTTAAAAAGGAAGTAAAGTAATCTAATTAGAAAGACCAAAATATTTTTATAATGTGCAAGACCAAGACACAAGCCAGGTTGCTGTCCAAACAATGTATTTAATATCTGATTGAAATGCCGGTGGTTAGATTTTGGACATATTAGCATTGTCTGAAACTGGCTAACCAAGGCTCAGTAGTTGCCCATCCCATCAGTAATTACTTACTAAGAATCTTCTTAATTTTGCTTCTCCTCCTACTGAAAAGGTCGATGAAGCTGGTGCTGGTGGTTGTTGTTGGGAGTTTTGGAACTATAAATTTGGACATTTTCTTCTTTTTAGTATGCTAAACTAAATAGAATCCCTGTCAATTTAGCTTAGATTAATTTCTTGTATGCACCAAATTTGTCTGATTACATTTAGCAAAGTATATAATATAGTTCCTTTCTTGTTCATTTTCCTTTTTATATGTTTGCAAAAGAGGAAAATTCATTGAAATTTGGATGCAACATATCTCAGATTATAATTTAACCAACCAACAGTTCATTTAATTGCTCTTGTATACCCAAATCCACAATTAACATGACCAAAATGCTTTTATTAGATATTTGTATCCGTTTTAACGGCTCACAACTAATTATCTATTCGAACAATATCAATTCACTATGAGATAAATCTCGATTCTTTCATTCATAAGGTTCAAACTCGAGACATTGTTAAAAAAGAAAAAATATCACCACTTGAATAATCAATTAATCAAATTGTTGGTGTTGTATTTTTCCAATAGTGACCAAATTCTTTTAAACTTGCAACGCCACAGGCCCATACTTTCAAAAGCCCACCAATGAATTGAAGGTTGCCCGAAACCTCAGCTTTATGGGCCGCGGCCCATCCTTTTAACTTTATATTTTCAGATTCTCCTCTTCTAATTTCTAAAGAGGGAAAATCAAGAACTTCCTAGCCCTAATGCAATTCGCCAATTCCTACGACTCGAGCCCAATCCTTCCTAAATCCACAGACCGGAATCGGAGGGAAAGAAAAAGGAGGAAGAGATTAAAAAAAGTCTTGGCGGCAAAACCCTGAAATATTCCCGCCATTTACTTTTACATTAACATTGGTTTCTAATTTCTAATAAAATTCGACAATTCATTTTTCAATTGACCCCCAACCATCGCAAAACCTAACCGGCGTAATCAAGCCACCAGAACCCGGTTGAAGAATTAGAATACGATGGACGAGGATCAGAACAGAGATCAGCAAACTGAAACGACCAGTCGTCGACGTGGCCGTGCCAAGCCGTCCGAGTTCAAGGAAGCTTTAGAACGCTATAAAGCCTTGCGTCAGGGAGGGCGTCGCTCCGCCTCCTACGTGAAGCCCGCCGATCCGGGCTGTGATGACTTGGATGCTACAGAGCAGGAAGATGCCTGGGAGAAGCAACAGAAGGAGGACATGGATTTCATCGTGCCCGACGAGGCAGATGGGTATATGGGCTATATTGATGATGGCGGTGAAGCATCGGACGATTATTACTCATCTTATGATGATGAATCTGACGGCGGAAGGGATCAGAAAAAGAAAAAGAAAAAGGTCAAACAGGAGAGCAATAACAAGAGTGCTAACAAAGTAAGCAAAACTAGCGCTTCTTTAATGGAAGCGGCTGCGATGATGGGGAAACAAAGAGTTTCTTCAATGTTCACTTCTTCGGCTTTTAATAGGAAGAGCAGAGAAACTGATAAGGCAAAATGCGAAAGTATTGTTGATGAAGTGATAGAGCAGTTTGCGCCAGGTGAATCTGATAGGGAGCGGCGTAGGTCGGCGCAATACGGTCACTTCCATCGCAGTGGCCCCTCTCTTGTAAATTCTGCTCGATTTCAAGATGATGTACTTCCGAATAGTGGATTTTGTGGATATTCTGAGAAGTCTTCGAATACAAATGAGAGGGCAACAGTGGAATTTGACGATTCGGAGGTTAAGGAAGAGGGGGAGAAGGAGAAAGCGGAGGTTGAGGTTGAGAGAAAGTTGGAGGTGGCGGAGGAAAGGAGCGAGGAGGAGGTGGTGGAGAAGAAAGTGAAGGAAGGATCTGTGTATAAGTTGAATGCGAAGATCTCGGCGGAGAAGAAGGATGGAGCTTCGAGTGCAATGGCGGACTGGAAGGCAGCGAAGAGTGAAGGGAATGGCAACGTGGGTCCTTCTGTGAATGGGAATGAGAAAGGGAAGGATGGTCTTAGTGGCGAAGGCCAGTCGGGTTTTGAGCTTGACGAGGATGGTTCTTTACCATTTTACATAATCGACGCTTATGAGGAGTTTTATGGTGCTAATATGGGTACCATTTATCTGTTTGGGAAGGTAATTGGTATTCTTAATATATTTTTTGGTAGCTTCTTTATAGTAATTTTTATAGTGCTATGTTTGCCTTTCATAATTTGGATGTAAATATGCAATTATGTTCTGTATATGCAATTGGTGATCTGAAATGTGGAATTTAATTTTAGGTTAAAGTTGGAAATCTATACCAGAGTTGTTGTGTTGTTGTGAAGAACATGCATAGATGCGTTTATGCAATCCCAAACAGTTTTGTCTTTCACAATGATGAGATTAAACAACTGGAGAAAGATGCAGAAGACTCAAAGATTTCTCCTCTGGCTTTCCGAACAAAGCTTCAGGCGAGTTGTTTTTTTAATCATCATTTTCTATCTTTGTGTTTTTACCTATGTGGTCTGTACTTGACTAACGCTTCTCTGATTTTGTTATTGAAGGATGTGGCATCACCATTGAAGAAAGAAGTCACAAAGCACTTGTTGAATCTTAACATTTCAAGCTTTACCATGGCACCTGTTAAGGTTTGCTGATCTTGCCCATCTATTTTTTGCTCTCATGTTACCCTTACCCTTTTTATCTTGTTGCTTTGGTTGTTTAATTGATGATCACATTTCAGAGGCAATATGCATTCGAGAGATCTGACATACCTGTCGGGGAGAATTACGTACTCAAGATAAATTACCCATTCAAGGTATATCACAACTGGTGTGAATCAAACAATAACATAGCTTTACCCTAGAGTTTATTTTTGCATTTTTAGTTGGCCAATTCTGCATTGTTTATATTTTCTTCAACATATTTAGGGTCCAACAAGTAATTCTTTCTAAATTTGTCTACAAATCTTGAGTCCAATTCACTAGATGAATTAGTTACTGACTTATCTATTGCCAAATGTTACTTTTTGTTTGAAATGGTATTCTGTCTGTATCTTTTCAGGAGCCACCACTTCCAGCAGATCTAAAGGGTGAAACATTCAATGCTCTGCTTGGGACTCACAGCAGGTTATTATACAAGGAATATAGATTGCAGAGGATTGAATATGTTTTGAATTGCTTTCTCTTGCCCTTGTTTAAATGTTAATAGATGCGTGAAATTATCTCAAATTGTTGAAGTGTAATTCTAGCTGTTTAGTTTTGCAAAGCACTTTCTTTTAAGCCATATTAGGCAATTTTTAGTCAACCTGCTTTTGATGATAGACTTGATAACTTGGCATAAACTAGATTGATTGGTCAGTGAATATCTTAATATTTTTGTCTATGACATGTGATTATAATGTTTTAAAGCTTCTTTGAAACTTTATAGAATGGGTGTGACTTAATTCTCTTCCAGAGTATATATTACTTTCTGTTTAATTAGTAATATTCTTTTCAAGTATTAGAAAATATAAAAGCATTTGGGTTCTTTACTAGAAAAATCAAAGGTTTCTGATTGGTATCATTGCTTGCAGTGCATTGGAGCTTTTCCTTGTTAAAAGGAAGATAAAGGGGCCTTCTTGGCTATCAATTTCAAAATTTTCTACCTGTCCAGCTCCTCAGAGGGTGAGGTTTTCAGCTGATTTGCAAATTCTCCCGGCATATTTTTAGTTCTTCTATTGACAGATTGGTTAAACCCCCTACAGGTCAGCTGGTGCAAATTTGAAATTGGTGTTAACTCTCCCAAAGACATCAAGATTGCATCTTCTTCGAAGAACACAATGGAGATTCCCCCTGTTGTTGTTTCAGCAGTTAATTTAAAGACCGTAATCAATGAGAGGCAGAATGTAAATGAAGTAGTTTCAGCATCCATTATCAGCTGTAGCAGGGCTAAGGTTTGTTTGTTTTTTGTTTTTTTTTTGGCCATCAAAAAAGAGCTAAGGTTTGTTGAGGAGGCCTTTCTTTCTTTTTTCTTTTCCTTTTTTTCCCTATGTCTGGTAAGTTGTTTGCAATGTTAATTTTTGGGGCTGATCTATATAGATGCAACAGAAAATATTGTTTCCTATATATTGTAGAATATGGAACCTAGAAGAATGTTTCTGTATTTGTAAGCTTTGACGAGTCATCTAAATGTTTTAATAATTAACTCATAGCGTTTACTTTTGATAGCTAGCATAATTATTCTACTACCTTGCTGGCCAGTGTTTAGGCAAAATATAGGCAACTAATGTTTGTAAGATTTAATTTAACTACCCTCTCTTTGTAGGAAGCCATCTTGAATCCAGGTTGAGATAAGATGCTACCATTTTTTTTTTTTTGGCCAAAAGATGCTACCATAGATATACTCACAATTGTGTAGCATAAGATATGTTGATATAAATATGACCCATAGAAGTTGCTGTTTCACCTAGAATAATATACTGTGTGCCGTTTGTATTTGCAGATAGACACTCCTATGTTGGCTTCGGAATGGAAGAAAGCTGGCAATCTCAGCCACTTTACAGTTGTGCGCAAACTTGATGGGGGCATTTTTCCAATGGGGTTTACCAAGGAGGTCACTGATAGAAACTCAAAAGCTGGATCAAATGTTTTAGTCTATGAAAGCAGGTAAGTTAAATACAATGTCTTCCATCAAACATTTTCGAAATTGCTTTAACATTGTATTACCAAAAATTTAAATCTAGCGGCTGTTCTTATAGTATCTTTCCACACTGTGTTGCAGCGAAAGAGCTTTACTAAATCGGCTGATGATTGAGTTACACAAGCTAGATAGTGACGTTCTTGTTGGACATAACATATCCGGGTTTGACTTAGATGTACTCTTGCACAGAGCCCAGGTTTGAATCTCTCCAAAGGCCTTACTAGTATATGCTACTCCTTATGCACATCCTTAGTCACTTGCAAAATACCATGTGCAGACTGTTGCAGGCTACAATCTGCGGCCCCATTTATATATTAGAGCAAGAAGGGGCCATTCAACTGATGGGTTAATGTAGTTCCTTATTTTCATAACATAATAATCTAGTCAGTAAACCATTTTTAATCAATATGTCAATGTAACACATTAGACTATCTCTTACAAATTATTTTGAGCAGTTAGGCTCCCTGAAATATCAGTTGGTAGATGGCAATAAGCGAATAAGTGTATTTAGTTCTTTCATTTATCTTTTTGAAACCTAATGCTTCAAGTGCAAGCTTCCTCGTACCAATCAAATGTCCACAAGATGAGTTGCCATGGACTAGTAGTAATAAATGGATCTTATGCAGGCCTGTAGGGTGCCAAGCAGCATGTGGTCCAAAATTGGCCGTTTGAAGCGTTCTGTAATGCCCAAGTTAACAAAAGGAAACACCATCTTCGGGTCTGGAGCAAGCCCAGGGATTATGTCTTGCATTGCCGGTCGTCTTTTATGTGATACATATTTGTGCTCTCGTGACTTATTAAAAGAGGTATTTTGATTGGTGCATTACACCCACAAAGCGTTTTTTGAACTTTCACGTTGGCAATCTTTGCTTATTGAATATGCAATTTCCATTCTCAGGTTAGCTATTCTTTGACACAATTGTCAAAGACTCAGCTGAACAAAGACCGCAAGGAGATTGCTCCACATGATATTCCCAAGATGTTCCAAAAATCTGAGTCACTCATGGAACTTGTAGGTTTCAACTTCTGATAACCATGTCTGGTAGTATGATTAGAACTCTTCTTTTATGTAATGTTTGCTTACATTATGATTGTGCCATCTAAACTTTAATAACATGTGATAGGAAAGATACGTTTGTGATCTTTTCCATTGACTGATGTTTTTCTTCTACTGGTTTTTTAAATGATTTTATAAGTTGCGCCTTTTTGGCTAAGTGCTTTTGCTTATTCCTATAATTTAACTTATGCTCTGCAACAAAATTTGGATGGAACATACAGCTTGAGCTTGAGCATTATAATCCTTAGGGAATATTGCAGCAGGACACCTAGCTTATTATAACTGGAAAGGATGACAGATCTGAGGTATAGTGTTTCTAATTATGTTTGTGATTTGTTCAGATTGAATATGGCGAGACTGATGCGTGGTTATCTTTGGAACTAATGTTTCATCTGAGTGTTCTTCCCCTTACACGACAGCTAACCAATATCAGCGGTAACCTGTGGGGAAAGACTCTTCAGGTGAGTTCTGCATGGTTCTCCGCATTCATTTGTGTCAATATCTGTTTGTTGCTTGACATAGTACACATGGTCTTTTACAGGGTGCAAGGGCACAAAGAGTAGAGTATCTTTTGTTGCATGCATTTCATGCAAAAAAGTATATTGTTCCAGATAAGTTTTCATCTCAAACGAAGGAAACAAAAGGTACAAAAAAGAGAACAAATCATGGTGTTGAGGATGGAAGTATGGCTGAGGTGGAAAACAGTGATTTAAATCTTGAAGATGAAACACACAATGACCGTGGGAAAGGGAAGAAAGGTCCAGCCTATGCTGGTGGGTTAGTTTTGGAGCCGAAAAAAGGTTTATATGATAAGTATGTGTTGCTCCTGGATTTTAACAGTCTCTACCCTTCCATTATCCAGGTTAATAACATTGCACAACTCCCTAATATCTCTTCCTGTTAATGTACTGATCTCTCTCTCTCT
>AWUE01014698.1:0-27974 GCA_001974825.2 Corchorus olitorius
TCTCTATCTCTCTCTCTCTCTCTCTCTCTCTCTCTCTCTCTCTCTCTCTCTCTCTCTCTCTCTCTTCTCTTTTTGAAGATAGTGCATAGTGGTGATATGTACTGCATATATACTCTTACTGAATGTATGAAGTTACTTGATTTTGCAGGAATACAATATATGCTTCACAACAGTTGAAAGATTTCCTGATGGATCAGTTCCTCGTTTGCCGTCTAGTAAAACTGGAGTTCTACCTGAGGTATAATCTCAGATATCTTGAATCTCTTTTTGCTTATTACTTTGATAATGGAATTCAGCATATGGGTTGAAACTTAAATTCATACTCTGTTTCTAGCTGTCTCTATAAGTCTGCTTCAAACAGTTACTCTCAGTCTCAAGGTGTAATTCGCTTTAGAAATGCACTTAAGTTAGAACTTTTCTTATAATGAAAGTCTTAGTTACTGTTTTAGTGATTTATTAAATCAGAGAAACAAAATTCTGAGATGGTCTATTAAACTTATAAACAATATGCTTTTGATCACTGTTTGGAATTCCATTGACTCCTTTACTTGTTCTATACATTCAGAACGGAACTTTTCCTTAACAGATGTGTTCTGTACTCTGTTTATTTACTTCCAATGTTTGCTCTAAATTTGGGTAGATAATCTGTTTACATACCCTTTTGTAGTTGCTGAAAAATCTGGTTCAGAGAAGGAGAATGGTAAAGTCATGGATGAAAAATGCATCTGGTATCAAGGTCCAGCAACTTGATATTCAGCAGCAGGCACTAAAGCTCACTGCAAATAGGTTTGTCTGTATTTCAGTTAGTATCCTATTACTTTTGGGGTCATTTTGTTGAAGTTTGAAACCATTCCTGAAGCTTCTCGATCCTTCATTTGATTCAAAGTTTTTAGTATTTTATTGCCAAAATCTGGTTTACTGTAGGTGGAACTTTCAAATTTGCTTCTTGAAAAACTTTACCAGCATTTTTGTTTTTAGTTTAGATGGTACCACTCTTATGTATGACTGATAATATTTTCCCTACAGTATGTATGGATGCCTTGGGTTTTCCAATTCAAGATTTTACGCAAAGCCTCTTGCAGAGCTTATAACACAACAAGTAAGAGAGATACATGTAGCATTTGCAGATATTTTAGAATCCATGTTCTCATTTAGAAAGATGCTAGCTTTTATATTGTCTATTTTCTTATTGGCTAAGTGACATTGTTGTTATTGTTCAGGGAAGGGAGATTTTACAAAGTACTGTTGATCTTGTTCAGAATAATTTAAACTTGGAGGTATTCTCTTGTTTGCCGGTATTTATGCATCTTATCTATGCTATTTATTGTATTAAGCTCTTAAAGAAGAGCATTTTTGTATGTGGCAGGTAATATATGGTGATACCGATTCAATCATGATTCACAGCGGGTTGGATGATATTGCAAAAGCAAAAATAATTGCAGGAAAAGTTATCCAAGAGGTGAGGTTCTCATAATGTGCTTTACTTCACTAGAGATCGTTGTCTACGAATCTTGTTGTCGTATACTTTTGTGCACTACCTCTGCAATCTTAAAATTTACAAGGGCTTAGTTTTAACCAAAATTGTATAAGAGAGGAGCAAAGTTCAGCTGATTCCCAGTTATTACTCTCTCGGAGAAAACATCCTATAGTCATTTCCTTCTTGTTAATTTGATTGGATTGCTGGCAGCATTGAAACTTTTTTCATCCCTCTTGTCTGAGGTCTAGATTTACCTTGAGGTTTTCAGTGAGGATTGGCATACTTTACCTTATATAGTAATTATTGTTGTTCTTTTCTCTTATTGAATTTAACTTCTTTTTGGTATTGTGTCCAAGATATAACTTCTCTGCTTCTTCTGTTTAGGTAAATAAAAGGTATAGGTGTCTAGAAATTGATCTCGATGGCCTCTACAAGAGAATGCTGCTTCTGAAGAAGAAAAAGTATGCAGCTGTAAGGGTGCATTTCAAGGATGGAACACCATATGAGGTAATAACGAATACATTTTCTCTCATTAATGTGGCTTTTAAGGAAATTGGAGGTATAACCTTTTTAATTCAGGTTATTGAACGCAAAGGTCTTGATATGGTTCGTCGTGACTGGAGCTTACTGTCTAAGGAATTGGGAGATTTCTGCCTTGGTCAAATCTTATCCGGAGGGTATGTGATGATTCTTTAACTTTTATATTTTATCTGGTCATCTTTATTTTAACATCAAGCTTGAAGTTAAAGCATTAAGCAGCACTAGGTCACTGAGCTATGTTTTTGCTTTGGCTTATATGTTCACAGGTCTTGTGAGGATGTTGTTGAGTCAATACATAACTCTCTGATGAAGGTAAGTTAAAATACTGCTTACTATCATTAAACATGATCTATTTGTTCTTTTGGTTGGATTAGTGAATAGTTAGAAAGTCTTAGCTCCTTGGTATCTTTCACCAATATAAAGGTTACAAGTGGCTACTGCTTTAGTGCATCTGTGATGATCTGAACTTTGTAAAGCGAAAGAATTTGTGCAGTGCTTAGCGATTATACAATTAGCTGCTCTCAGTTACTGACTGAACAGTGTGTCCTTAACAGGTACAGGAAGAAATGAGAAATGGACAAGTAGAACTTGAGAAATACATCATCACAAAAACACTGACTAAACCACCTGAAGCCTACCCAGATGCCAAAAATCAACCACACGTTCAGGTGAGTTCAATCACCAATAGTTGGTCTTGCACGCTTTATAGCTTTATCTCATGTGATTTAACTTGCCATTTGTGTATTCCATTCCTCTCATACTACTTGAACTGATTTCTAGGTGGCTCTGAGATTGAAGCAAAATGGTTATTCTACTGGCTGCTCAGCCGGTGATACAGTTCCATACATTATTTGCTGTGAACAGGTATTATTTTCAATGAAAAAAGTTTCTCTAAAATTAAAAACTAAAACTATCTCAATGTTAGAGCATATGCCTTCACAAATGGAGGCTGATTCATCTCAATCTGATTTTTCCTTCCATTTTCCGTCACTTTTGGATAGGGGACTAGCTCAAGTAATTCAACAGGGATTGCTCACCGTGCCAGGCACCCTGATGAGTTGAAAAAAGATGAGGGGAAATGGATGATCGACATTGAGTACTATTTGTCACAGCAGATCCATCCTGTAATATCACGTTTATGTGCTTCAATTCAAGGAACAAGCCCAGAGCGGTTGGCCGATTGTTTAGGACTTGACTCATCCAAGGTAACCCCTTCAGGCCATACTGCATGTGAATGTTCATCTATCTCCTTTCTTGCAACGCTTTCTATGCTATTAGTGTCCTTATTTATTGATTCTTTTCCCCAGTTCCAAAGTAAATCAAGTGAAGCTGTTACCAATGATCCCACAAATTCACTCTTGTTTGCTGTAGATGATAATGAGAGGTAACCATTTTGTTTGTCCAAATATAGCGTAACTATTAATTATGGTTTATTGGGTAAATTTCACTGTAACTGTTTTAGATTTTCCAGCTTATCATTCAGTTTAATGCAAAAGTTTTATCCAACTGTAAACATAATTGATGCATTTCTTTTTCTCCCATGAAAAGAAAGGCTGCTGATATATATATATATATATATGTTGGATTGTGTTGCAGATATCGGGGTTGTGAGCCTTTGACCTTGTCATGTCCTAGCTGTTCAGGTACTTTTGACTGCCCTGCTGTCTTCAGTTCCCTTTGTACGCTAATTGGTCAGAAGCCAACAAAACTGGAACAAGAGGAATCTGCCTGCAACTTTTGGCAAAAATTGCGCTGCCCAAAGTGTCCAGTGGAAGGTGATGTGGGTAGAATCTCTCCTCAACTGGTCGCTAACCAGGTACATATTAGATTCTTGGCTCATCTATCTATCAAAGTATGTTCTGCAAATTCGATATTACTAAACACGAACAAGATTGTTGCTAGAGGTAATATACGATAAAAATATATGCTAAAGATGTGTATTTTACTGTCAGGTCAAGAGGCAATTGGAGGCTTTCATTGCAATGTACTACAAGGGCTTAATGACGGTAATCCCTCTTGAAAATTGTTGTTCACAACATACAAAAATTTGTGTTTATTGGCAGTCATTAAGTCTGATGGTATTTCCCTTTTATTTTCAGTGTGACGATGAAACTTGTAAGCACACAACACGGAGCCTCAACCTGCGGCTGGTGGGTGATTCTGAGAAAGGAACTGTTTGTCCCAACTATCCACGCTGTAATGGACGTCTTGTGAGAAAGGTTTCACAACAATCCCTTAAAATCTAAAGCATTTAACTTTTATCATTTTTTCCTTTTGATAACATCTTGGTCAGTTAGCTGAGGAATTTTTCATTGAATCTGTGCCTTATAGTACACGGAAGCAGATCTTTACAAGCAGCTTGCATTTTTCAGTCATATCTTGGATACCACACGCTGCATAGAAAAGGTTGTTTTATTTTGCTCTGTTGTTTATTGTTATTATTATCCGTGAATAGGTGTTAATTAACTGATTTTAATTGATTTGCTCTTTTGTTGTTGCAGATTGAGGCCACAGCGAGGATACCACTGGAGAAAGAGTTAGCCAAAGTTAGGCCAATGGTTGAGTTGGCTGCATCTACGGTTCAAAGAATTCGAGACCGATGTGCCTTTGGTTGGGTGCAGATGAATGACCTCGTTATTTCATTTTGATTTTACAAATATCTTCATTCTTACTTTTCTGCCTGTAAATATGTATATACATACGCTTCTACGGCTGAAAAATGTATGCTGCAGATTTGAGCCCTTCTTTACCATAATCTTTTATAAAAAATTGTAGATTTGGTAAGTGATAGCGGCGAAATATTAACTTTTTGGCACAATAAAATAGATAGAGTTCGTGAAATTTAAGCTAACAATTGCATCAAATTAGAATATTTGGGTAATGGGCCGTGTGACTGGCCCATGTTCTGGGTTTCGATCCAAATTAAGTGACCCACGACAATCCGGATGTGGCCCATTGACACCTTACCTTAGCTTCAACGATCGAATCCAAAGTCCAAACCTAGATAGACCAGTTCAAGCCTATCCCAGATTCGTGTCATTCTCTTTTGGGACGAAGCTCCTTGTTATTTATGAATTTGGACAAAGGAAGAAAAGGGAAATGATTTATATATTTTATTAAGCATGGAGAAAATAATGTATTATTATTGCCAAAAAAAAAAAAACTTGTTTACTTGTACTATGGTAGTTGGAAGCCCAATCACTTTTGGGTTGGGCTTGGCAAGTACTTGTTGGGCTATTATTTTGTTATGAATCACTAGAAGAATAAAAAATAAATATAATTTATTCATAAACAAAAGAAGAGATAGACATATTATTATTTAAAATCTTCATTATCATAAATTCATAATCATTGGTCTAATATATGTGTAGGAAATGAAAAAATTAACATGCAAAATATAATTTCTTACTACTATTTGTTATCTTTACCTAATCTTGAGACTTGAGAGCCCACATAAAAAATTGATTATAACATGCACAGGTCCAAGTGATAATGTTCCTTTTTTTTCCACCTCCTTTTGGGTGAAGAATGCATGCATGTGGGAGAAACCTCACTAAAAACTTGTTACAATATTGCAATTTCTTGGCTCTCAAGTTCAGCAAATAAGGCAAATAATCTTTGTTAATCTCAACAACTATTTCTACATATAACATTTTGAAGATTTTTTTTTGTTCTGAAGATAGAAAAATTGATGACATTTGGAAATAGGACATCCATGAAAGCTAGCCATTAATCTTACCTTTTCAGTCTTACAAGTGAAAATGGTGTATGTTCACAGCATTTAGTGAGGGCCTTCATTCTTCAAGGCTATATAAACCCAAAGTTCAGTGCTTCCATTGCAATTTAGCAAATAACAATTGATCATTTCAGAAGCAAGAGACAGAGATGAAACACCTCAATTTCCCAAAGCTGTTCATTTTGGTGCTGGGCCTGGGATTTCCCTGGGTCACAAAGATGTTTGGATGCAAAGCTAGACAGACACCTTAGCTTTGCTTCAACGACCGAATCCAAAGCTAGACAGACAGCTCTGACCTATTCCAGATTCGTGTCATTCTCTTTTGGGCCGAAGATACTTGTTATTTATGAGAGAAATTGTTATCTTGGCCGGAGGCATAAACATGAATTTGGATAGCAAAAATATTTGGACAAAGGAAGAAAAGGCAAATGATTTATATATTTTATTAAGCATGAAGTAAAAATGTATTATTAAACATAAACATAGGCAATGATGTGATGTATGAACTTGGACTTTGCAATGTGTCAACTATTTCATCATTGTTATCTTTAATCTCACTGCAACTCCCCAACAGGCGCCTCATTGAGCCACAGGAAATGGATGAAATCGTACAGTTTTGTACTTACACTCACCTGTTCAGCAATAAGAGACCATTTTTACACTAGCGATAAGTAGACAGAAGAAAAAAAGATGTTCAGATAATGAGGTCATCAGTCTGCAATACCTTGTATGGTGTTGGGTTCAATCTCCTCATGTGATCAGCCCTCATTTGCTCAAGCTGTTTTATGCAATGGTCCCTAATGTCCTTGAAAGCTGGTAACTCTTCTCTTACTTTACCTTTTAAGGGAAAAAAAATTAATTTAAGGTAACTTACTCTTCCATAGTGATTAATTCAGAATTCAGATGCACTATTCAAAGCTCTTACCTGATTTTCCAGGCCAATAGCATTTGAGAAGCTCTTCCACACGCTTTGGTACCACATAAGCTCTTTTGGATTCATTAAAAGGGTGACGGCATAGAATTCGTTCTCCTACCTGCAAATGACCAAGGATGAGAATGTTGCCGATCACTGAAATGCTTAGCAGCCTATACCACAAGAGTGGTAGGAATCATGAGTTAATCTACCTTCGGACATGGTTCATTTTCCCCAGTCATTATGTCCACCAGGGAATAACCTTCCTTGCCGTATAATCTGTAACATCGTTTTTTGCATGGTATAGAGACCTAGCATTAAAATAACCAAGATTAACGAAGAGAGGAGAGGAGGAACAGTGTCATAAGACAAAGAAAGAATGCTGTTAGAACTTCTTGGCAGGCAGGTTAAACCTTGGTTAAATCCTCTGAAAGCTTGATGCGTGGCTGATTATTGATCTCAACAAGCTTGAAAACACAACCTAAAGCTGCTTGAGAATAGCAGGTCACCAAATAGGTCCCTATTCCATAACAATCCACCTCATGACCCTGTGGATAAACAAGTTTGATCCCCTCATGAGTAGATGTGTACAAAAGTGAATTGTACTATATTGGAGGCATTGTCATCCTAATACAAGCCCTTAAAGAGTCAAATGAAATACTCGAAATTTTTTAGTTTAGATTGATTACCTGCTTGTTTAGTGCATCCAAAGTTTCCTCATTCAAATCATTACTGGCAGTAATGCTCGTCTTTCCAAAACCAGGAAGCCCAAATTCTTTCTCAATTGTAAGAAAAATCTTTCGTGCTTCACTGGATAAGTATGCAAGGTCACCAGAGTCTAATCTAATACCAACTGCTTTGTACCTGCATTTTCATATTTAACTAAGCACTGGAATTTAACTTGATCAAATGCCTAATTTATGATCCACAATAATAGGTCCTTCAGATGTCAAACAGGTGGGAGAAAAAAAGGAATTTTTTAACCCATTTCGTGCAAGTGATGAATTGTTCTAATAAGAAAAGAAACTGCTTTCTGTATAAGCCTTTGAGACATACCCCAGGTCGTTAAGGGCCAACGCAACTGCACAAAAGTTGGGGACTCCACTCCTCATTACCTAGCAATGTGGATGTGAAAAAACTGCAATGTTAGTGATATATATTATGACAAAATAGACCGCATCAAATTTGCTTTAAAGCTAAAATTCATGGAAGTGCACTTACATCATAAGTGTCTACAAGTGCAAGAAAGTTCTTAGGGAATGCCAAGGCATATGACATGAAAGCTGCTAATTCACTCTGATTGGTCTCACCAAAAATGCCACTCAGCGATTTTGACCACTACAAAAGTATGGATCAATAAGATGACTTAAGGTACGTGAAGAAAGAGATATTATTGCAGAGAATAGATCAGGAAAAGAAGAAAATAGAACAAGGCATTTAACTCTCTCTAAGCCTAATTCCTTATATTTTTACTCTCAAGGAGTTTCAAAGGAATAAAATTTCCATCTATGCACTTTTTCATGTAGCATCTCCAGCGAAATACAGAAAGCACATTAACAAAATTTTAACAATTAAAGGACCATTAACAAAACCTGTATTTTGTTTAACCATGACTGAACAAGACTGACAAAGTCCTCACAAGAAGTTGAACCATCAGAGCTGCACAAGGACCTGTCTAGGATCTCATCAGGGCTCTGCAGATAAATAATTGAATAACATCATATTCAAAGAAGCACAAACAACTACAATGAAGACATCATAATATAAAGTGCATGAAAATATTATGATAAGCCATAACAATGGTCCATAGATTACAAAATCTGATAGAAAATAGTAAACAAACTAAAAGTTTGGTGTCAAACAAAGCCAGTCCACATTCACTAAAGAGACAAGACAGTTTCAATTTATAGGACAGAAAGAGCTATATTAGTCAGATTAAAAGTTATATACAAATAAAAAACTTAACTGCAACTAAAATCTGGTTTCTTGCAGTAACTTCATGCATGTCATACATATCTAAATAGTACATAGGTAGACTTTGCATTTATTAATATGCCATTACTGTAATCAATGAAAATTTATAGAGTATCATATTGGTATAAAGTATAAACTAGAGTATATGCCACTGCATTGCCTATATGCAGAAAATATGCATTAAAGTCTCGATTTAATTGCTATAGATCTCAACTTTTCCTTGAAATACTAACCATAAATGAGCTAACAAAAGCATGGGAATGTGTCCCACGAAGAGGAATCCCGAATAACCTCCCAGCTGCAACATTGCTAAAAATACATGGCAAAAAAACAGAAACAAACAAACAAGACATGAGCTCAGATCAAGAATTTACATCAGTGAAGAATATTATGAATCGTAAGTTCTAAATAGCTTCAAGTTCAAGCATAAATACAGGGAAAACAATGACTTTACTTCATTTCCATCTCATGAGAAATTTGATATAGGAAACCACAAAAGCAGTGTAAAATAACTATAATTTCAGCAAATCACCTTGTAGCATCAAAACCTCCAATGTAGCAATACTTTGAAGCACTTAGAGCACCATCAGGTCCCTGCAATTAACACGAATGAATATGCTTCACAGAGAGAAACTCAAACATCAACACCTCAAATAAGAAAGAAGAAAACAAAATATCATTCATTGACCTGAGCCCGTCGAAGCCCAAACTCGAGCAACATTTTAGACTTTCCAGCAACAAGCCTATGTCTTGCAGCATTAGTAGCCACTAATGATGCAAAATTCACCAAATTCAAAACTGGAGTCTCCAGCAATTGAACCACCTAAAACAACAAATTAACATACCAAGATCAATTAATATGTAAAACCAACGGAGCCGAAAACAGGTATTAAATTGATGTAGCACAAAATCAGTTAGATAGTACTCTACTCACAGCAACTGGCCCTTCAACTCTAAGCAGGGGCACCTTTGGGAAAACTACAGTGCCTTCTGAAATAGCATATACTTCAACATCAGAACAGTCAACCTCTTTTAGATACTCGAAAAAACCCTCCTGTAATTTCCAGAAAACAAGTTAGCCATCCCATATATAGCCAGAATTCACAGAAAAATGAACTAAAAAGTAGTTTGGTTTACCTCACATGAACCAGGCAAGCTTTCACGGACGAAGGCGATCTCTTCATCCGTCAACTTAAAATTAGCAATGAGCTTTATGCATTCTTCCAAACCAGCAAACACTGTGAATTCACCACCAAATGGATTCTTTCGAAAGTACAGATCGAACCTGAAACAACAGCAAATTCAACCTTTCAAACTAAATATACTTTTCATTTTCTAATAACTAAAAGATCAACTTGAAATATATAAAAGCAATAAAGATTCTACTGGAAACAAAGCATATGTAACTAACTAACCGGCTATAACCAACTAACTAACTAACTAATAACTAACATACAACAATACTCTACTTTTCAATCAAATTCTTAGTAGCCAAACAGAAAGCGAGAAGAAATATAAATAAATCAAAAATGAATTAAAAGGAAAAAAGAAAAGGAATTCGAAAGTTACACTTACACGGCTCGTTCGTTGTGTTTTCCGGCTTTCCAATAAGCGTAAGCCATGGTGAACTGATAAAGATCGGTTAGAAGAGGAGTGACCATCGGGTTCGTGGGGCCGTCAATGACCCGACCCGACTTCTGAGTCGGCCCGTTCGCTTTCGCCTCCATTATAAAATCTTTCCTTCACCTTCTTCACTCTTTTACAACTGCAATTCCTTGTTATTAACTCTCCACTCTTCAAAACCCGCTTTGCTTAAATTTGTATTTATATGAAGGAGAAGGAAGGAAGGAAACAAACTTTGACTCACCAAAAATAAATTTAAAAAAGAAAAAAAGAAAATTGGAGAAAGGAAGGATCGTTAGAAAATGAAAAGTGTTTGGTTAATCTGTTGACGAGAGAAAGAAAAATAAAAAGGGAAGTTTTTTTTATTAAATTTCCATCCAAAGCTGGAAAAATTTAGCCAAAAAGGTAGAGAAGTTTTTGGGGTTCGGTAGCTTAGTCAGCTTTTAAAGAGCGTGACGTGTACAAGCCGGAATTTGGGTCCCCGGTCTGGGTTTTTATTTTAACAAATCCCCCTGCCTAGCTATATTTTCGTGGACCATAAGTTTTTTTCCTAACTATTGCCTTCATATTTTTCTTGGCTTATATGTTTAGCCTTTTTTTTCTTTTGCATTTTCATTTACGTATGGTTGTCGTAATTTCATTTTGTCATTTTGAAAATTTTCTTTTCGAAAAGTTGAAAATAACATTATATTTTTTTTAATCTCCCAACTATAAAAGTGATGATGTTATATTATTGTCTTTTATTAGTTAGACTAATATATATTCATTTCTCATTTTATGAATAAAATATTTTTTCCCATTTCCTTGAAAAAAAATTGAGATCAACAACTTAAGCGTTTTTTTCAAGTTTTTTTTCAAGTGTAATTAAGTTTTAAATATTTCAATTTAGTCTTAAAGAACACATGTCGTCCTTCAAGACTCGTTTACATAATCTATTAAACTTCATTAACGATGTATTATATAATTTACATTATTTTTAAAGTATGTAAAATTGTAAATCATGAGGAAATAAAGAAGAAAAATGTGTTTTGGAAAAGTTTGTGTGGTACGCGTTTGAGTTGTATTTATATGCAATTCCCGTCAAATACTCATCTTGTTGGAAAAGATGAGAAGGAAAAAAAAATCCATCAATCACATGACTTTGAACACATTTTGGAAAAACCAATGCCGTGATTCACAATTTGTCAATTCTCATTTGGAATCAAACTATACAACTCAGAATTTTTTGGTTTTTACCAAATTAATTGAATTAGATTCCAATCCTATAGCAACAATCCTTATCTTCAACAATTTACCTTTTGGCTTTTGGGGCCTAATCAAGAATTTAATTCCTTACCAAACAGTAAAAAAGTGAGGAGATGATTTAGAATATAGACAAAATATAATTAGTTGTATAATTTTACGGTCTAGGTTTAAAAAATAAAAACAGTAGGAATATGCCCATCGAAAATGGATTCGCAACAAATAAATAATGACACAAACTAATTATTTTTGTTATCCTTTCCTCGTCCTGAACTAACCTTTGGTGGATACACTCATTTGTTTTCTTCCTTGAATATTTTTTTTTGGCAGAAAACGAGGAAGAATAAAATTTTATTGAAGAGTCATTTTCTTCATCCTTGGAGCAGCTGTTTTAGTAAGTATAAATAAATTGGGATATGCGTACGTATTTTCAAACAAAAAGAGACTATTATTATAATTTAGTATTTTAGAGGGAAAAAGTATGAATTCTTCTTCCTATAGTAATGCAAAAATAATATTTTTTGCAATATACTAAATACTAACTAACACGTATAATTATATTTTATTGAAGGAGATATTATTTGTTACTCATGATGTATATCAATGTCGTTTTCTAAATTTCTAGCTGTTCATGTTGCAAAAATTTCAACTTACGTAGACAAAAGTTCAATAGCAAAATCCAGAGGAAAATAGATGGTGAAATTTCACGAAATTAGTGGAAGTGGCGGCTCGTAGTCGACGCTCCAGGGAATCCAGGCGGCTCATGTTCGTTGCCTCCCCGTTGGGCGTTGGGTGGCCGTTTAGGGCCTCCAAGGGCCTTAAAGCACAACTGGTCGTGGCCAAAATTGGCTCCAAATAGTACCTGGTCGTTTGAATGGCTTTGCGTTACGGTGAGTTTGGAGCCATTTTTGGCTCCAAAAAGGGCCTCTAAGGGGCCATATACGTGTAGCCAAAATGGCTCCCAATGCACTGAAGGGCCTTTAAGGGGCCTTAAGCAAACCAGAAATGGCTCTCAATGCTCTGAAGGGCCTAATAAGAGGCCTTAAAGCAGAATTCTCACCGGTCTAAATTGTCTTGAAGAAATTACGACTAGCATTGCAAGAACTATTCAGTAGCAACTAGTAAACCATATTATGATAGAGGATTAAAGCATGCCATGTGCCTAATGTAGTTCAAGAACTATGAATCACTACTATCAGTTTCTTACGTAAATTACATTCAAGTGAAAAAACAAGATTATGGTGGGAAATCATCAAACGAGTAAGAGGCAGTCTAATCTAAGACACCACCACCTTGGCAAATGGCAATGGAATTACACAGGCTTTGTGAGAAGCACAAAAGAGACACAAAACCCGACGGTAATAGTTGCTATACTAAATCCAAAGGGTTAATAGAGTAGCATCAGGTCAGTGGCGAATTCAGCAACTCCGTTTTTCTGTCTTCATTTCATTGCTGCAATGACTTTTTCCCGGTTGCCTCCTGTTTCAAGCGTACATTAAAAGACATCAATGTTGGGAAGAGGAGTACTGTGGGGCATTGGTTCTTAACCATGAAAGCCTATTTACCCTGTCAAGTGTGGAGAAATTATAAGATCATGCTCCAAGTTTTTTAAGACCACACTGTTTCGTTGGTCTCTTCCGATCATACTTTCCTGATTAGATTGTCGGGTATCAAATGGAAGTGAAACCGTGCTTGTAGCCCCTGAACCAAATTCTATTGAAAGATTAACATGTGTTAAAAATGTAATGGAAAATGGTATGCAAAGCAGCAGCCTCAAGGGCTTTGACATTTGAACAAGTATGCTATTTCAACTAAGTAAAAAATTTAAGCATTAATTAGGCCTACCTGCTGATGCATTTGACTTGAGTTGATTATTATGTGGCAGAATGTCTTCCCTGCAAACATCCTTCACAATCCCTTCAAAGTAAGATGACTGGTAAGGATTATACCACAAACTCTTTACAATTTGCTCACATGACTTACCAGAGATGATGTTAGAAGCTGGAATGGCCCCAATGGGGCCTGGATTGATTCCAACCCAAATGAAGTTTCTGAGGTAATCATGTTGGACATGTTAGGTGCAGATGGATGGTTTGAGGAACTGTTGGGTAGATCATAACCCATCTGTGAGGAGGTTTGATTTGCTGGCACTGTGCCCGGCACATTCACGGGTAGAGATCCATTTTCTTCACCAAAGTCAATTCTCGTTTGAGAAAATTGAATTGGTTGCAAAACTCCAGGCAAGCACATGGGATGCAAGCTTAATCCATTCCTCATTGATAGCATCTGATATTTTCAAAGACCAAGTAAAGTTAGAAGGAAAGTTAGTTTTCTCCCTCAATGCTCATCGTTTTTCACTCATATTTCTGTTATTAACATTTCTACATAAATGATAAAAGGATAGATTAAGGCTACAACAAAACAAATATCCTGCTGCAGATAGAACTAATTACAGCTATTAGTAATATAGAAAGCTTAAATGCATGCATATTCTCCTGTTTTGGTTGAGTTAAATCTAGTTTTACAACTAAAGAAGTAAACAGCTCTTAAGAACCTCAAAGACAATTCCCTTATATCTCTTTACATGATTTTGGCCATAGATTTCTAATTTCTTTTCATGATGTGGTTGCAAACCTAGTTTCACTATTTTACATTAAAACAGCACTGGAATCCTCTGTTAGCAGTTAGTCCTATAATCTTCCCTTTAACTTTGTGAATGTAAATAGCATAATAGATAGACAATAAATCCCAATAATTAATTGTTATCTTTCTCGTGTATGCCAAATTTCTATGTACACAACAGTCACAGTCAGAGTTACAACTTACAACTTACAATTTTGAACTTCAATCATCAGACAGCTAGACCACCAAAGGAGCAAAAGTATCTTATTTTTATAATCATGTTTCGCCACTGAACCAACGACCAAAATGAGGTGATTTTCAGCTCACCTGAAGACTTGCTCAAGTAAGAAGCACGTTAAATGCTGGACGATTAGAACGGTTCCTTATTAGAGAATTGCCCTTGGTTGCTTTTGGAAGCAGACACAACTTTTAAACTTTCTAGTGAGCTTTGGCAGGCTTTGATGCTTTAAAACAGCCCAACCAAAGAGATAAAATAAACTTATACTTGATGCACAATTCTTTCCTACATCTCCAAAATCCTCATCATTAATTTATGGAGGTTCAGCAAGAAATGTAATGGTATTACTTCACCCACAGAAGAAAAAAGAAACTGTAAAGGAGTTGACTTACCTGAACTTGAAGTTGGAGCTGCTTCAAGTACTCAATTGCTTCATCAAGCATGGAAGCCTTATCTGTCTGCCATGAATGGAAAATTGAAGAACTCACTATATCAACCAAACTGGAAATGCGACAATGCACAAATAATCAAACCAAAATATGTGAGATGAAGTGAAAAAATAATACCTTGTTAGAATTTGGAATCAGGTTTTGCAATGCTTTCATTTTCTCATTAATTCTGCTCCTCCTCCTCTGCCACATACAAAACCCAAAATTCAAAACCCATGAAGAGAAACCAAACAGATCAAATAGATGCTGCCCCATTAGGCCATTTTAGATTTAAAATTACAGAACCAAATGAATGAAATGACTAACCTTTTCAGACAAATTATGGACTTCTGCAGCTCTGCTTCTCTTTGACGAACTACGAGCTCGAGCTGGCTTTGCTGGTGCCTCACCTACCAATGCCTCAAGACCCTCCTGCTTATGACAAATTTCAAATTACATGAAAAAAAATAATAAAGCATGAATCTTCGCTCAATTTAAATCTCATGATCGGAAAAAAGAGTATGTTTTGCAATAAAAAATGGATTTTTCTTAGAAAATGAAAATTTTCAAATTCAAAAAGAGAATCTTGGTCATTACTAATTACTTCAGAGAATCAGATAAAAGTGCATGCTTGTTAAGATCTCAACCATTCTTAACAAAATGGCTCAAATTCTCTCACTTTCGCCAACCATTTTCTCAGCATCAAACACAAAAGCAGAAAAAAAATATGAAAAAAGAAGAAGAAAACTTACCTCACTTTCACAGTCATAGTCATCATTATCATTCTCACCAGGAGCTCCACCCAAACCCGACCCTCCACTCCCTCTCCCACAAGAATCACCGCCCAAGATCACCCCTTGCTTCGGTGGTGACCGTGACAACCGCCGTGGATCCTCAGTTGGACCCCCAAAGTTGGCCATCCCAGTAGACGAAGAAGAAGAAGAATGAACTAAAATTTGATGAAGAAGATTGGATATATCATCCGAAGAAGAAGATAAACACTTGCCATTATTATTATTATTATTAGTATAATTATTGCTGTAATGAAACATGTTAACGTTAATGTTATCTCCCATTCTCAGCTTTTCTCTTTCAGTTTAAACTGTCTTCTCTTTTCATTACTATCTTGCTTTGGCTTTTCCCTTTGGTTCCTTTACAAAGACAAAGCCTCATTAACAGGGGAAATATATATTGTGGGCGGGTGTTAATTTACTGAGCAAAATCAGGAAAGAAAAATAAAGGAAAAAGGAAGCAGGCAAAAGCGCTGGTGAAATATGGTAAAGTGACGGCCGGTGGGGAAGAAGACTGAGTTTTTCACGGCAAATGATTGGGCGGTCAAATTACAACAGTGACGTATCAAGGTGAGAATAAAGAAATTTTTTACCACAGTGTCAGGTGAATCAGCCCCCCACTCACGGGCGCACGTGCGGGGACATTTAATCATGGTTTTATTCATTAATTATTACTGATTAATCATTAATTAATCCCTCTTCGTAATCCTTTGATTATTCTTACAATGAGTTCCGTACAGAATTTAGGTCTCCTTTATCTCCTAAATTTGTCCCAAACCCTTGAACAAAAAAATAATAAATTTGTCCCAAACCAACATCCCCTTGTCAAATTAGAGATAGTAATTAAGAAAAAGATTTAAGTAGTTTAAAAGTCTGTAATTTGGTTGGAAAAGCCAAATAAGGCTCACCCAATTATCCAAATGAGGTCAGCTTTGGTAACCAGATTTGATAGCCAGCTGTGATGATTATTGCAGAAACAAAATTTTGTTCAAAGAAGAGACAAGTCTTGAAATGATGTAACTGATCAGCTTTCATTAAACAAGTTCCCACATTAATCAGGAGCTGGTTGGTTTGTTGTCAAATGCTGGTGATTTTGCCCATTGGGTTTTGGTTCAGATTCTTTCTTTTTTTGCACTTTGATTCCTTGGAAATATGCTAGTGTGAGTAATTGAGTGAGTGGTCACTTGTTTTCGCAGGCTCTCAGAACTTTAATCGGTTAAATCCCAATGAATTCGTACGGTATTTAGTCAGTATTTTTCTTTTTCATCAGCAAATTAAGTCACCATTTCAATCTGACTAAAAAGTGAATCACAAACCAGACACCACTCAGTTCTCACTTCTTTAAGAACACTGACACGAACCAAACAAAACAAAAAGTTTACAAAGTCATGGGTTTATTCTTAGAGGAATTATACAATATACCGGTGGTGGAGTTTAGCAGACTACATAAACGGATTCTGAAGGGTGATATGCATGTATCCTTTAGAGACTAGATTGAAATATTTAAAACTTAATTAATTAAAAAAATAGACATACGTCAACTACACAAGGAGTCCAAAATTTACACCGCCGATGTATCAAATAATTATCCTTATTCTTATTAATAACCAGGATTAGCATATATAGCTAGTTGTTGATTAATTAGTTCGTTGCATGAAATTCATATTGTTTTCCTCCATTTCCAATGCAGCTTGGAAACTGATTTCTGGCACAAGTTGGGCAAGTTGGTTAGGCAAAAGGCTTAGGCATTAGCTTAGCTATACGTAATCTTTGTAGTACTCTTTGGACCAAAGTTCATATATATATGATCATAAGCTTAGCTGCATTATTATGATTATTTATGATTGGCCTAAATGTCGTTATTGTTTGAACTAAAAATAGACCGGAAATTTCACTTTGGACTGCTAGCTAATAAGTTTGGGTTCATCAAAGTGGAAAGTATAGTACTCTTTTTATACATGGTAATGTTGGGTGTTAATATTCATGTACCGAGAACTTTGTTGGGTAAAATGAGGGGGAAATAATAGAAAGTTTGCTTGAAATTTGAAACAACATAACGTGAAGTAGAGATGGGCTGTGGGGCAGAAATTAAAAACATAAAAGATAGTACTCTATCCTCTAATAAACTTGCTACAACCAAAATGATCACAACAACTACCTAAAAAAGTAAATATTATAGTTTATTTGTTGGATGACAAAATAGACTACATATATAAAGCTATGGAGGACATAGAAAAATAGCACCGAGAAATTTAGATGGACTTTTGCGAGTTACGTTTGGTTGAGATTGATGATAAAGATTTAGATTTTTATTTGAAGGTATTCGGTTTTGATTTTCTACCTGCCTCTATTAATATGATACTAATGTTTATAGTTTTGAAATTTTGGCATGTGAAAGTTCAATGGAATTTTTGGTTTGATCAAGGATATCCTGGTTTAAATTTTTGGATCTAAGACTAATTTTTTTTGGACTAAGAATCTAAAAATTAAAACCCTCATAACAAATACGCTTTATGGAAAATACAATGGATTTATCATATCCTTATTCCTTAAGGATGGAATGCCTTACCCAAGATATATAGTAATTACTTATTTAGTTACAATAATAAGTTCAGTTACAATGGAACCGAAAGTTTGAGACCTTGCTAGTTGAAGCTCTGGCCTCTTTACGTTTTTAATGTTGGATTAGAGTGTTAAAATTCAAAGTTGGGGTCAAGAGGATCAGAGCTCTCACAATCCGTCCCTTTCAATGTCTGGTCCGACCAAACGTCACCTTAATCAAAATCACACTACTAATTATTTTTCCAATCAAAATAATTTTCAATATCTTTCATCAGCTTTTTTTTACCTTGCCTTCTTACGTGTTCTACTCTCATTCGACCAAATGATCTCGTATCCAATTTCTCCTTAGTCTACCCTACGCGCGGGACCACCAGGAGTATCTGCGTCTCTATCATCAGACGTCACACATTGAAGGATCAGAAAAGAAAAACCAGACACGGCAAGTTAAGACTCAAGACTACTACACATGATTATTACACTATATCTAAATTTTTGAGGTAGGGTCCATAATGGTTAGATGTTGACGCGTCAAATGGATAGGATGATGATGCATCGGGATATGAATTGATCTGACGGCCTAGGATTTGTGTGGGGTCAAGCTTTTGGAATGGAGGGTGATTTGATTTGCGTACCTTTAAATTCAGGGAAATCATATGTTCCCAATGTTCCCAGCAACGTGTCATATGGTAGTTTACTTGTATCGTTTCATGATGAGATGGATGGAGGATCAACGGTTCGGAAGATGTACTCTCCAAAACCTCAACGAGTTGATCGGATTTGGGCTATAACCCAATAATGAAAGGGCCCACTAAAAGCCCATTAGAACTGGCCCAATTCTCGTAGAAAATAAAGTAAATCCAAAAAGTCTGAAAACTAGTAATTAAATTTATTCCAAAGCATTCCTGGGCTTTAATGTCAGCCCAGCCTAGAAAAGTATTTAGCCTGAAGAGTTATGAGGAATTTGAGGTTTCTCATTCTCATAGACTTGGGGATTGGACATGAAAATTAAACATGTTCAATTAAAGCAAAATTAAAGAAATTAAAAACAATGTCTGAGTCTCAAACAATGTTTGAGGTTTCTCTTCAAATAGCCAAAGCTGTCTTCTTGCAAATGGGGCATGAATTCTTCTGCACAAGCCATTGCTTGATGCAACTGAAGTGAAAGTCATGACCGCAATCCAGTTTTCCAAGCTCTTCTCCATTAGCATAATCCTCCTGTCAATTACAAGTTTTCCAGCACTTTAGTTTTAGCATAATCCACACCAAGAATGGAAAGAACAAGAAGAAATGAGCCAATTTGAGGGAATCCTATATATATATATATAATACCTGACAGATACAACATGGTTCAGTTTCAGCTGTAGGTTCATCTGTAATGGACTGATATTTTCTTCTTCTCAGATTGGCCAGAATAACTTCATCAGTTAGCCCAGTGCTAACATTCCCAATTTGCTCTTCTAAGTCAAGTAGCTCCTAAACCCAAGAAATGTTACTAATTATGTATATTCATGAAGAAATTATATAGTGCCATTGAACAACAAAGATTAAAAGGTTAATTATTTACCTCATAAGACATGTTATCAACGTCAAGACGCATAGCATCATGAGTATCTCCCAACTCAGGCAGACCATACAGAAATGAACGATCAATCACCATAACATCCTGCCAAAACTCAACTTAATTAAACCTTGTTCCTTTATGTTGAAAAACTAGAGACATATTGAATATATCTGCAACAAAAACATTAATAAGAACTATATGTATAAAGCTTCGAGCTTACCTCAAGCCGAAAGGCACCGCCCCTTCGTACAAGTCCCAAGGCATTTCGAACCTGTTATGGCAAAAAAACTAGGGTCATTTCTCACAAATTTATAGTTTTAATGATGGTTATATAATTTATGGCTTATTAGACTTTTTGCCCTCTGAATTATGGGGCTAAGGACAATTTGCTTCCTAAACTAAAATCGAGACAATTTGCCTCCGAACTTTCTAAATTTAGGACAATTTGCCCATACATCAGGGTAAAATGTATTGAATTTGGGAAGTTCAGTGGGCTAAATGTTTTGAATTTGGAAGTTTTAGAGGTAATCATGATTTAAAGTTCAAGGAGGCAAAATGTCCTTAACGTAGTAGTTCAAAGGCCAAAAAAACTAATACGCCATATATTTATCGAGATTTGAGCATATATATACCTCGGCAACCAATCTACTTCTCCTTTGAGAAGCAGTCTGAGATGGGTTTTCAAAATGGTGACCGCCACCTTGTCTCTCAGCTCTGGTTCCGGCCAACCTCTGAGCAGGCCTGGCATTACCGCCTCTGACTGAGACTTCCATGTCTCGCGCGGCGGAAGAAGAAGCTGATCCGGAATGGATTGGGCAGTGACTGATCCCCTCATTCACAAGATGTTGCAGTCTTTGTACAAGTTGATTCCTCACGGACGAAGATGGTAATTGAGTACTTCTCGAAGAAGAGGCAATGTTGTTTCCGAAGTTATTTGTATAATTCCCATTGGCCAAGTTCAGGTGTTGATCTTGCATGTTTGTCAAATGATGATTACTCATCGTGTTTCTTCTGTAATAATCTCTCAAGCTCTGTTCCTGAATCAAAGCTTCTCTTAAATTGTCGGACAGACCAGCCCATGATGACGTCATGGCTGACGTTCCATTATTATTCCACTGGGAAGGTTGCAATGAAGAGAAATGTGCCATTGGTTGCGCCATGGCTGGGGCTGGGGCTGGGGCTGGTGCTGAATATGTGTTTGGAAATCGAGCAAATGAAGTTATTTGTGTTTGAACTTGTACATTAGAATTGGTTGAGTTCCAACTCCACATGTTTGCCGGTGTTGTGTTCTGTTGAGTACCCATTAATGTTCTTCTCATACGGATATTTCTCTCGAAGTTGTCCATTTGTCCTGTTCCATTTTGATTAATTATCTGTTGGAAGCTGGAAGGTGTTGGCGCCTGAGCAGAAACAAATCCTGATGAATTATTACTTCCATGAAGGCGATTGCTCAAGGAGGAATAATTAGCTGCATTTAAGCTGCTGGGAATGGCGGCGGCTGGTTGCTGTACGGAGGAGCTTGGCCTTGAACTTTCACCGGCACGAGGAATTTCAGGTGCTCTTCTTTTGCATAAAAGCCTTCTTCGTCCGTCGGATGGAAGACCCTCTCCGCCGATGTTTTCTTCAACAACATATTCAGCAATTCCAGAATAAATCATGACTGGGGCAGAAGCAGAAGAAGAACCACCGGAAACTGGGACTTGATCACCTGCTGCTCTCGAAAGCCCTAATGACAACTGTGGCCCATTATCCTGATCAATTCCACCGCCATGATGATCATCATGTGCTGCATTCAAGTCCAAGTTACGATGGAGATTATTAGCACTAGAACTGGCTTGCCCTGCTAAATTTGATGGGCCAATCTGATTACTCCGGCCAATGTTGTCTAGAAAATGTCGTTCTTCGAACCTTTGGCCAATGCCAGACTGATTACTGGGAGATGAAAGCCACAAGTCATCGCCTGAGAATTGATGGGAATTACTAACATGGTTTCGGGTATGATTGAGACTAGAACTGGATTCACCAATCCATCTCATGGAAGAATTTTGCCCTTGCCCATTATGAATTGATGAAACATTAATATTAGGCACAACATTCTGCTGATTAGCTCCAGGGTTGCCATTGAAGTAGAAGTTTCCTTGGAAGGAATTGGAGCTGCTTCCTTGACCTTGCATTATATGATATATATATGATCTCCTTCACCGGCAAGTAAATGATCAGTAGAAGAAATTAAGGTCCTGTAAACAAAATAATCCGAAATTCACTTAGAAGCAGATCAAATGTACAGATTTCAAATTTAACACATAATATGAGAAAGGAATTTGAAATTAACAATGCAAATGTAAAGTAGTTTCGGATACATAGCGAGTTAATGTTAGTTTTATCAATGTTCAATTATGCTACTATGATTAAAATCTTTAAAAGATCTTTTTATGTGCATAATACTTCTAATTAAACATCTTCAAAATTTCCCACTTTAGCAATAGACATACATACTAAAATTCAGATGGTAATTAAGGATTTTAAATGACTCTAATTGCTATTATATAGAAGAAAAACTTCTCAATGAACTATGATAAGCCCTGTTAGGACAAAATGGTAAGGCTTTATCTGGTTTATGAAAGGGACCAACCTTCAATTCACTAACTTTAACGGAGGAAAATTTCAATCAGCATAAATATTTAAAATAAAATTGTAAAACAGAGGTATGTAGTACTACCAATATGCATAAAATCACTGTGACAAGATACACACCAATAGGAGTACTATTCTAACATGACTTATATATGTGATTATTCACGAAAGTATATAAAATCTCGAACTCCAATTTGGATTTGGGAGTCAATACATCTATACCAAAACGAAGTGGAATTTAATTTAATTATTAATTCAATAATTAAATTAAAAAGAAAACTATTAGAAACTAGAAAGAAGCAAAATCAAAGGAATCTAACCCCCAAAGTACCTAAAGATCTAGGCTAGCCCCTTCCTTTTGAAACACAAGCAAAATTACACAATGTTTTATGTGTGTAAAAGCTTGATAGATATATGTATATATGAACCATTGAAAACCAAATTTTAGGTCAAGGCAAGGAAGGGGAGGAAAGAGAGTGAGGATAAATTCTCCTCTATAGTTTTGCTTCATATCTAGCAATCATGAACAATAAGAGGAACCTTTACCAAAAAAAAATGCATAGCCAATATAGTCATCACTCTCATTATCCATACTTTAAGAGATCAAGAAGGAAGAGAAACGAAATTGAACAAATTCACAACATTCCTACAAGAACAATTTCACAAGGAAGCTTACCCTAAAGTTGTAAACAATTAAGCACTAAAATGAACTTCAAAGAGGATTGTGAGTGGGGCAAACTCAAAGATGAAAACAAGATCAACATACATTCTCTATTGTCAAACACTAAATTATATCTCTTAGAAAATATATCTATCAACCCACTTTTCGATTTCTTTTGTTCGAGGGAGACCAAAGATTATTTCTTTTGGTTTGATTTCTTTGGTTTTAGATTAAAAACAAAAGAATCTGAATTTTTGTATCAAAAAATCAAGCCAACAATGACTCTTATATATAACTCTTAAACAAAAGCAAACTCAAAAAAAGAACAAAAAAATTTCTAACACCATAAAACCAAATCCAATTCAGATTAGAAGTAAAAATCCCTGTCTGACTCTGACTTTGACACAAGAATTCAGAAGAGAAAAGAAAAGGGTATACCAAAAGTGATGATGAAAACAAGCAGTGAAGTGAAGACTATGGCAAAGGCCAAAGAGACACAATTTCTGTAACCACCCACACAGTCTCTTTTATGGTTTTTCTTCTTTCTTCTCCTTTTTGTTTTTGGTTTTTTTTTTCCTTTTCTTTTTTCACTCAAAACTTATCTGTAACTCTTGGTGCAATGTGACAAATGCCAAGCAAAGCGAGGGCTTTATATACTTAAAAAGGGTGGAAAAACAAAAAACGGGGGCAAAAAATGCATGTTTTTGGAGATTTCTAAGCGAATTTTCTAAAGGCAAATTAAGATTGGAAATATAATTACAAAGGAAGGAAAGAAGAGACAAGTATGGTAGTATGCAGGTGTCATAGTTGGCCGTTAACCAATTGGAAACTCTATCATTTCAAAACTCTTCCAATGGGTGAGCCTCGTGTCACCATTTTTGCATGAATTTAATTGTTTTTTTCCTCCAGATTTATGCTTATAATTATGACTCTGAATATTGCAATATTTTGCAGTGTAATAACTCTCCCTTTCCATATATGGGATTTTATGGAAACATCATGGCTTTTTTTTTTGCCATAACCCATAAGCCACCGTTTCTTTTCTTGGAATATCTCTATTTGTTTTTTTTTTTTTTTGCTTTCGTTCTCAATATTAATCAACTCTTCTTCAGGTTTTCGGTTTCCCTGCTTCATTCATCTTGTTCCCATCGAGTCGTTTCAATCTTTCCTTAAAGGACAACCTTCTTATATGGTTAATTTTCTTCAATTTTTTGAGATACATTTTGGTTTCTTTATGGGAAAAAAAATTGGAAGTAATATAGATGATCATGTTTTTGGTATATAGGTAATTCTTCATTTTTGTTAGTATTTTCAAAAGTTTATTTTGAAAAACAGATTATTAATTATTTAACTTATGCATATCATGATCATTTTCATTTTGAAATGAATATACGTACAGACGTGTTCTTTATTGAACAATTGCATTTTCATTGTTGTTATCCAAAATCTCAATGATATGCGATCTTTGCAAATTAATTAGAATCTAGGACAATATTATATTCCCTGTTTGTCATTTTTTAATATAAATGATGTTTGAGGGAGACAATCTTAATCAAAATAGTTTGGGATATATAATGATCTTCGAAGGGAAGAAAAATCCATCCCTCTATACTGCTAAATTTCTTGCTATAAAATTAAGATTTTGTTGTGCCAAAAAAAAGTTTTGAAATATGAGAGGAACTTTTGAAGTTTCTTATCTATATATAGTTCATGTATATTGTATAGCCTCTAATTATTTTACAAATGTCCAAGATTTTGAGTGGATATGTGAATTACTGTATTTTTGGTTATTTATCACATTTGTTTATTCAAATTTATAAACATCATATCCGAGGCTACTTATATGAATTACAGTACCTAAGCAAAATATTTCACCTAAATCATCCTCTCGAAAAATTATTAGAGCAAGTGTGGAATAAGGTAAAACCATCATGAGAGTTGAGAAACAATGCTTGACACAGGGAGGGCTTTCCTATCACTCGAGCCGATGGGTTGGCAGAACAAAGAAAAAATAGTGCTAATTGTTCAAATTGGTCTCTAATCTTTGTGAAGAATATTCAAATAATGGTCTAATCTTTTAATTTAGTTATTTAAGTCTTTAATATTGAAAAATCGGCTCAAATCAGTCTCTAATGTTTTGGGATTTATTAGGCTGTCAATTTAACGTCAGGAACTGATTTGAGCCAATTTTGTGACGTTAGAGACTTTATAAATAACCAAATGAAAAGGTTAGGCCCTTATTTGAGCGTTTTTGCAAATTTTAGAGACCATTTTGAACATTTAAAAAAAATAGAAGAATAAGATGTTCCAATGTCAAAAACATTAAGGTTATGTTTGGTTCGTAGTATCTTAGGTATCATGTGGGAATGTCATTCACAATACTTTCCTAGGAATGTTATTTTAGTGGGAAAGTATACTTTTTTATTTTTGTGGGAATAGTATTACCATGTTTGGTTAACATGGGAAAGTTATTAAATTTTGAGAATATAAGAGAAAGACAAGGGAAAAAGAGTAACACTTTCCTGGGAAAGTGAACTTTCCCACCCTTTTAGATGGGAATGTCATTCCCACCTAAAATTAGATTCCTCCAACCAAACATGGGAAAGTTATTTTCCCTATCTAACTTACCACACTTTCCCACTACTTTCCACGAACCAAACGCAACCTAATTGTTAAAATAAAGGGAAAGTTTTTTAGTACTATCTAAACTCCCACATATGCCTTGTGCCAAAAAAAAACTCTCACATATGCCAAAAAAGAAAAAAAAACTCCCACATATCTTACTATCTTACTATTATATAAAATAACGAACTCAAAAATTTTAATTTTAATTGGGAAATTTCATAAATACCCTTAGTTTACAGTATAATAATTTTTTAATAAGTATTCTTTTTAATCATTTAACTTTTTTTTTTATTTTTTTAGATGATTCAACTTTTTTTATTAATTATGGAAAGATATTGTAAATCCAATATTTAAAATTTTTAAATTATGGAAAGATATTAATAATCCACTTGTAATTAATAATTGACTTCTAATAATTATTTTTAGAAATACTTTTTATTTATAATTTATATTTATTTAATTTAAATAAATTATGAGCATTAAGGAAAAAAATTAGTTTAATACTTTACATGTTTAAAAAAATTAGTCTTATACCGAAGTTGTCAAGATTAAAGTTTCCTATTCCAAGGAAAAAAAATTACTGGTTTACTTTAGCAAGTTTCCCACGATTATAATCGGGTGATTTTCCAAAGAAGTGTTTCAATATCTTTTCCAAAAAAAAATGGTTTAATACTTTACATCATCTAATTAAATCTCAGCAACATTGGATTTAAGAATTTGTTTTTACGAGCATCTGAATCTTATTTCGATTTAATTAGAAATTAATTTAGAAAAAATAAGAATTACAATATTAAAAGCGTGAAAAGTCCCCCAATCTTTTTGGCGTTGAATTATATATTTTTAAATCCAATGTGCCTGAGATTTGATTAGATGAATAAAGATATTTCAAGGAGTCTCGGTGCCAAAAATCATGCAAAACAGAATTGTGGCCCTGGAACGCGTTTTTAGCCAAAAACCGTGATGGGTACACGATTTCGGTTAAAATTTTACAAAAATTAACCCGAAACATATTTCCTCAATTATTGGCTAAAATACTCATAAAAAATATATGATTCGACATCAAAAAGATTGAAGGGTTTTTAACGCTTCTAATATTGTTTTTCCTATTTTCTCAAATTAATTTCTAATTAAATCGAAACAAGATTCAGATGCTCGTAAAAACAAATCCTTAAATTTAATGTGGCTGAGATTTGGTTAGATGAATATAGATATTTCAAGGAGTCTTGGCACAAAAAATCAAGCAAAATTGAGCCGGGCCCTGGAACGCGGTTTTAGCCAAAAACCGTGATGGTTAGTACATGATTTCAGCTAAAATTTTGCAAAAATTGACCCAAAATATTTTTCCTCGATTTCTACCGAAAATACTCATAAAAACTATAATTCAATGTCAAAAATATTGGAGAACTTTTCACGCTTTTAATATCGTTTTTCATATTTTTTCTGAATTAATTTCTAATTGAATCGAAACAAGATTCAGATTCACATAAATAAAATCTTTAATTCCAATGTGTCTGAGTTTTCATTAGATGAATAAAGATATTTCAAGGAGTCTCGGTGCCAAAAATCATGCAAAACAGAGCTGTGGCCCTGGAACGCGTTTTTAGCCAAAACCCGTGATGGTTAGTACACGATTTCGGTTAAAATTTTGCAAAAATTGACCCGAAACATAATTCCTATTGGCTAAAATACTCATATAAAATATATGATTCAACATCAAAAGATTGAAGGGTTTTTAACGCTTCTAATATTGTTTTTCCTATTTTTTCAAATTAATTTCTAAGTCAATCGAAACAAGATTCAGATGCTCGTAAAAACAAGTTCTTAAAATTAATATGGCTGAGATTTGGTTAAATGAATATAGATATTTTATGGAGTCTTAGCACCAAAAATCAAGTAAAACTGAGCCGGGCCCTGGAACGTGGTTTAGCCGAAAACCGTGATGGTTAGTACATGATTTCTGCTAAAATTGACCCGAAATATTTTTGCTCGATTTGTAGCGAAAATACTCATAAATAACTATAATTCAATGTCAAAAGGATTGGGGAACTTTTCACGCTTTTAATATCGTTTTTCATATTTTTTCTGAATTATTTTCTAATTGAATCGAAACAAGATTCAGATTCACATAAAAAAAAACTTTAAGTCCAATGTGTTTGAGATTTGATTAGATGAATAAAGATATTTCAAGGAGTTTCGGTGCCAAAATCATGCAAAACAGAACTGTGGCCCTGGAACGCGTTTTTAGCCAAAAACCGTGATGGTTAGTACACGATTTCGTTTAAAATTTTGAAAAAATTGACTCGAAACATCTTTCCTCAATTATTGGCTAAAATACTCATAAAAATTT
>AWUE01014699.1:0-11057 GCA_001974825.2 Corchorus olitorius
GATGTTTAGTACATGATTTCGGTTAAAATTTTGCAAAAATTGATCCGAAATATTTTTCCTCGATTTCTAGCGAAAATACTCATAAATAACTATAATTCAATGTCAAAAGGATTGGAGAACTTTTCACGCTTTTAATATCGTTTTTCATATTTTTTCTGAATTATTTTCTAATTGAATCGAAACAAGATTCAGATTCACATAAAAAAAACTTTAAGTCCAATGTGTTTGAGATTTGATTAGATGAATAAAGATATTTCAAGGAGTTTCGGTGCCAAAATCATGCAAAACAGAACTGTGGCCCTGGAACGCGTTTTTTAGCCAAAAACCGTGATGGTTAGTACACGATTTCGTTTAAAATTTTGAAAAAATTGACTCGAAACATCTTTCCTCAATTATTGGCTAAAATACTCATAAAAATTTATATAATTCGACATAAAAAAGATTGAAGGGTTTTAACGCTTCTAATATTGTTTTTCCTATTTTTTCAAATTAATTTCTAATTAAATCGAAACAAGATTCAAATGCTCGTAAAAAAAATCCTTAAATTTAATGTGGCTAAGATCTGGTTAGATGAATATAGATATTTCAAGGAGTCTTGGCATCAAAATTCAATTAAAACTGAGCCGGGCCCTGGAATGCGGTTTTAGCCGAAATCCGTGATGGTTAGTACATGATTTCGGCTAAAATTTTGCAAAAATTGACCTAAAATATTTTTCCTCGATTTCTAGCAAAATACTCATAAAAAACTATATTTCAATGTCAAAAGGATTGGAGAACTTTTCACGCTTTTAATATCGTTTTCATATTTTTTCTGAATTAATTTCTAATTGAATCGAAACAAGATTCAGATTCACAGAAAAAAAAATCCTTAAATCCAATGTGCCTGAGATTTGATTAGATGAATAAAGATATTTCAAGGAGTCTCGGTGCCAAAAATCATGCAAAACAGAGCTGTGGCCCTGGAACGCGTTTTTAGCCAAAAACCGTGATGGTTAGTACACGATTTCGGTTAAAATTTTGCAAAAATTGACCCGAAACATATTTCCTCAATTATTGGCTAAAATACTCATAAAAATTTATATAATTCGACATCAAAAATATTGAAGGGTTTTTAACGCTTCTAATATTGTTTTTCCTATTTTTCAAATTAATTTCTAATTAAATCGAAACAAGATTCAGATGCTCGTAAAAACAAATCCTTAAATTTAATGTGGCTGAGATCTGGTTAGATGAATATAGATATTTCAACGACTCTTGACACAAAAAATCAAGCAAAATTGAGCAGGGCCTTGGAACGCGGTTTTAGGCGAAAACCGTGATGGTACATGATTTCGGCTAAAATTTTGCAAAAATTGACCTAAAATATTTTTCGTCGATTTCTAGCAAAAATACTCATAAAAAACCATATTTCAATGTCAAAAGGATTGGAGAACTTTTCACGCTTTTAATATCGTTTTTCATATTTTTTCTGAATTATTTTCTAATTGAATCGAAACAAGATTCAGATTCACATAAAAACAAATCCTTAAATCCAAAAACCGTGATGGTTATTATACGATTTTGGCTAAAATTTTGCAAAAATTGACCCGAAAATTTTTTCCTCTATTTTTGGGCACAATACTCATAAGAATTATATAATTCAATGCCATAAACCTAGAAGGGCTTTTCACGTTTCTAATATCGTTTTTCCTATTTTTTTCCAAATTAATTTCTCATTAAATCGAAAATGCTTCAGATGCTCGTTAAAACAAATCATCAAATCCAATGTGACTGAGATTTGGATAGATGAATAAAGATATTTGGAGGAGTCTCTGCGCCAAAAATCATACAAAACTGAGCCGGGGCTCTAGAACGCATTTTTAGCCAAAAGTCGTGATAATTAGTACACGGTTTCGGCGAACATTTTGAAAGGATTTTGACCCTAATGGGTTTTCCTCAATTTTTGGCCACGATACTCATAAAAAATACATAATTCAATGCCAAAAAAATTGAAAGGCTTTCCACGCCTCTGATATCGTTTTTTCTATTTTATTCCAAATTAATTTTTAATTAAATCGAAATATGATTCGGATGCTCGTAAAAAAATCCTTAAATATAATGTGGCTGAGATTTGGTTAGATGAATATAGATATTTCAATGATAATATGTGACAAAAATCATTCAAAACTTAGCCGAGGCCCTGAAACGCGTTTTTAGCTAAAAACCATGACGATTAGTACACGATTTCGGCTAAAATTTTGTAAAAACTAACCCAAAAAATTTTGCCTTGATTTTTGGCTACAAAACTCATTAAAATTATACAATTCAACGCCAAAATATTTGAAGGGCTTTTTACGCTTCTAATATTGTTTTTCTTTTTTTTTTTCCAAATTAATTTTGATTAAATCGATAATAATTCAATGCTCGTTAAAACAAATTCTTAAATCCAATGTGGCTAAGATTTGGTTGGATGAATATAGATTTTCAAGGAGTCTCGGCGCCTAAAATCATGCAAAACTGAGTCGGGACTTCGGAACGCGTTTTTAGCCAAAAATCATGATAGTTAGTACACGATTTCGGCTAAAATTTTACAAAAATTATCCTGAATGAATTTTTCTCAATTTTGGACCATGATACCCATAAGAAATATATATTTCTATCTAAAAAAGATTGAAAGGCTTTTCACTCTTCTAATATTGTTTTTCCTATTTTCCCGAATTAATTTTTAATTAAATCGAAACATGATTCAGATGCTCGTAAAAACAGAACCTTAAATCCAATGTGGCTGAGATTTTGTTAGATGAATAGAGATATTTCAATGATAATCTGTGCCAAAAATCATGCAAAACTAAGCTGAGATCCTGGAACGCGTTTTTAACCAAAAACCGTGATGGTTATTACACGATTTTGCCTAAAATCTTAGGTCTATCGTTAACATGGCATATAGCTTTAGGTCTACCGTTAACGTGGCATATAGCTTTAGGTCTACCCTTAACATGGCATATAGCTTTAGGTCTATAGCTTTAGATTGCATATTAAGTCTATCATTAACATAGCATATTGATTTAGGTTTATCGTTAACATGGCATATAACTTTAGTTCTATAGCTTTTGATTGTATTAGGTCTATCGTTAACATGGCATATAGCTTTCGATCGCGTTCACATGGCATTTAAATGACTCCTACTGAATAACTAAATTTTCCTAATCTTATTGATTTGAATCAAATTTAGAATAAATTGGGATTTAGATCTCAAATCCTAATAAAGTAATGGGCTGTATTTGCGCCTTATTTTCAGCAAAAAAAAAGATATTCCGTCACAGTACGTTGAGTATTATATATGTGTCTATATTTTGCTAAATATTCCATTAATTATTTCTTTTAACATTACTTTAGATTATTCCTTCAAAATAATAATAAAAAAACAATAAGTCAGATTATGTCCTTAATATTTGGTTAAAATAAGGCGTTAATTATTTCCACTTATAAACCGTTAAATTAAGCCAATCAAGCATCCCCGTTAATTGTTACCCTTATTATTCCGTTAAATTATGCCGTTTATTTCTGTTCAGGTGCCGTGAACATTTTATGATAAATTTTAAGATTAAATGTCTGTTAATAGTACGTTAAATATTTATGAAACGATCAGTTATATATTTTCGTTTAAGTACTTTGTTAAATCATTCCGTTAAATGTTTGTTATTAGGTGGACTTTGGGCCTTTATTGGGCTAAAATTAGGCCATTAAATATTACAATTGGGCTTATATGAACTTGTATTAGATCAATAGACCATTTTGGGCTGAAAAGTAAGCTTCAAATTAGGGCTCAGCTCATATTACAATAAGTTAAAAAACCATTCAAATCAAGTACTTTTTTGCGATATAATTTGGGCAAAAAATGAGACCCAATACGGTTTAACAGGAATATAATCGTTCCACTCCACACTTGTAAAAATCCGGGACACATCATCGTTCTACCTTAATTATAATACTTTTTTATTTAGCACACTAAATTTTGATTATTTTGGATACTCTATGCTTATTTGTAAAAATTCATGACACGTCATGCTTAATTATAATATTCTTATAGCACACTAAATTTTGATGATTATAGATACTCCAAGTTTATTTGTAATAATTCGGAACATGTCATCATTCTGCCTTAATTATAATATTTTTTTATAGATATTTTAGATTCTCCTCACTTATTTGTAAAATTTTGGGACACATCATCGCTTTGCCTTCAATTCAATATTCTTCATTAGGTACACTATGTTTTTGTTATTTTTAATACATCACACTTGATTGTAAAAATCTCGTGTTCTATCTTAATTAAAATATGTTTAGTTTAGCACACTAGATTATAATTATTTTAAAGAATCTACACTTATATGTAAAAATCTGGGACATGTCATTATCCTGCCTTAATTATTATATTTTTCGTTTAGCACAATAAATTATAATTATTTTGGATACTCCACACCTACTTATAAAATCCGAGACACATTGTTGTTCTGCCTTAATTATAATACTTTTCGTTTAGCACACTAAATTTTGATTATTTAAAATACTATACACTTATTTGTAAAAATTCATGACACAATACATCATGCCTTAATATAATATTCTTCGTATAACATACTAAATTTTGATTATTTTAGATATTGCACACTCATTTGTTAGAATCTGGACATGTCATCATTTTACCTTAACTATAATAATTTTTATTTAGCATACTTCATCATAATTATTTTGAATACTCCACACTTACTTGTAAAAACCCGGGACACATCATCGTTTTGCCTTCAGTTTAATATTTTTCGGTAGGTGCATTATGTTTTGATTATTATGGATGCTTAACACTTTTTTGTAAAAATCCGGGGCTCTGCCTTAATTATAATATATTTAGTTTAGGACACTAAATTTTGATTATTTTAAATGCTCTATACTTATTTGTAAAAATCCGTGACATGCATTATCCTGCTATAATTTTTTTTTTCATCATCCTGCCTTAATTATTATATTTTTCGTTTAGGACAATACATTAAAATTACCCGTACGTCTATCGTGGCATATATAGCTTAGGTTATCGTTAACATACATAATTTGCTAAATGTTTCATTAATTATTTCCTTTAACATTACTTTAGATTATTCCTTGAAAAAAAAAACAATAATTCGGATTATGCCCTTAATATTTAGTTAAAATAAGGTGTTAATTATTTCCATTTATACACCGTTAAATTAAGCCGTCAAATATCTCTGTTAATTGTTATACTTATTCCGTTAATATGCTGTTAATCTTTGTTAAGGTTCCGTGAACATTTTATGATATATTTTAAGGTTAAATGTCTATTAATAGTACGTTGAGTATTTATGAAGCGATCAAATATATCTCCGTTTAAATATTTTGTTAAATCATTCCGTTAAATGTTTGTTATTAGATGGATTTTGGGCTTTTATTGGGCTAAAATTGGGCCATTAAATATTACAATTGGGCTTATATGAACTTGTATTAGATCAATAGACCATTTTGTGCCGAAAAGTAAGCTTCAAATTAGGGCTTAGCTCATATTACAATAAGTGAAAAAAAAACTAATAATACAAAATTTTGCAATTCAAGCTCATATTACAAAAAAAAAATATTTTCGGATCCGTTTTTACAAATTTTTCGGGTCTTTGATGATCTCGGCTAAGATTTGCAAAAATGGATCCGAAAAATTTTTCTTCAATTTTCACCCATAATACTCATAAAAAATATATAATTTAACGGTAAAAAAATTGAAGGCCTTTACACGCTTCTAAAATCGTTTTTCCTACTTTTTTCCAAATTAATTTCTAATTAAATCGAAAAATAATTCAAATATTCCTAAAAAAAATCTTTAAATCCAAGTTAGCTGAGATTTTCTTGGATGAATATACAAATTTCAAGCAGTATCGATGTCAAAAATCATGCAAAACTAAGCCGGGGCTACGAAACACGTTTTTAGACAAAAATCGTGATACACGATTTCGGATAAAATTTTACAAAAATTGACCTGAAAGAATTTTCCTCAATTTTTTACCACGATATTCATAAAAAATATATAACTCACTGCCAAAAAGATTGAAAGGTTTTCCACTCTTCTAATATTGTTTTTCCTATTTTTTCCAAATTAATTTCTGATTAAATCCAAATATAATTCAGATGCTCGTAAAAACAAATACTTATTTCCAATGTGACTGAGATTTGTTTAGATGAATATAGATATTTCAATGATAATATGTGCCAAAAATCATACAAAACTGAGCCGGGGCCCCAAAACGCGTTTTTAGCCAAAAACCATGATGGTTAATACACGATTTCGGCTAAAATTTTACAAAAATTGACCCAGAAAAATATTCCTCATTTTTTTCCCACGATACTCATAAAAAAATTATAATTCAATATAAAAAAGATTGAGAGACTTTTCACGCTTCTAATATCGTTTTTCCTATTTTTCATGAATTAATTTCTAATTAAATTGAAAGATGATTCAGATTGTCGTAAAAATAAATCCTTATATCCATTGTTGCTGAGATTCGGTTAGATTAGTATAGATATTTCAATGATAATTTGTGCCAAAAATCATACAAAACTGAGACGAGGTCCCGAACGCGTTTTTAGCCAAAAAAAACCGTGATGGTTAATATACGATTTCGGCTAAAATTTTTCAAAAATTGATCCAAAAATTTTTGCCTCAATTTTTTGCCATAATACTCATAAGAATTATATAATCCAATGCCAAAAACATTGAAGGGTTTTTCACGTTTCTAATATCGGTTTTCCTATTTTTTTTCCAAATTAATTTCTCATTAAATTGAAAATGCTTCAGATGCTTGTTAAAACAAATCCTTAAATCCAATGAGTCTGAGATTTGATTAGATGAATAAAGATATTTACAGGAGTCTTGGCGCCAAAAATCTTGCAAAACTGAGACGGGGCTCCAGAACACATTTTTAGCCAAAAATCGTGATAGTTAGTACACGATTTCGGCGAACATTTTGAAAACATTTGACCCGAAAGGGTTATCCTCAATTTTTGGCCACAATACTCATAAAAAAAACATAATTCAATGCCAAAAAGATTGAAAGGCTTTCCACGCCAATATCGTTTTTCCTATTTTATTCCAAATTAATTTTTGATTAAATCGAAACATGATTCGGATGCTCGTAAAAAAAATCCTTAAATCTAAAGTGGCTGAGATTTGGTTAAATAAATATAGTATTTGAATGATAATATGTGACAAAAATCATGCAAAACGGAGCCGAGGCCCCGAAACGCATTTTTAGCCAATAACCGTGACGGTTAGTACATGATTTCGACTAAAATTTTGTAAAAACTAACCCGAAAAATTTTGACTTCATTTTTTACCATAATACTCATAAAAATTATATGATTCAACGCCAAAATATTTTAAGGGCTTTACACGCTTCTAATATCGTTTTTCCTTTTTTTTTCTAATTAATTTTGATTAAATCGAAAATGTGACTGAGATTTGGTTAGATGAATATAAATATTTCAAGGAGTCTCGGCGCCTAAAATCAGGCAAAACTAGACGGGATTCCGAAACGCGTATTTAGCCAAAAATCGTTATAGTTAGTACACGATTACGACTAAAATTTAGCAAAAATCGACCCGAAAGGATTTTCCTCAATTTTTGGCCATGATACTCATAAAAATACATAATTCAATGCCAAAAAGATTAAAAGACTTTCCACGACTCTAATATCGTTTTACTTATTTTTTCAAATTAATTTATGATTAAATCAAAATATGATTCAGATGTTCGTAAAAAAAATTTTAAATCTAATGTGGCTGAGATTTGGTTAGATGAATATAGATATTTCAATGATGATATGTGCCTAAAATCATGCAAAACTGAGCCGAGGACCCGAAACCTGTTTTTAGCAAAAAACGGTGACGATTAGTACACGATTTCGGCTAAAATTTTTGTAAAAACTAATCCGAAAAATTTTGCCTCAATTTTTGGCAACAGTACTCATAAAAATTATATAATTCAATGCCAAAAATATTTGAAGAGTTTTTAACGCTTCTAATATCGTTTTTCCTATTTTTATTTCCAAATTAATTTTGATTAAATCGAAAATGCTTCAATGCTAGTTTAAACAAATTCTTAAATCCAATGTATATGAGATTTGGTTAGATGAATAAAAATATTTCAAGGAGTCTCGACGCCAAAAATCATGCAAAACTGAGTCTGGGCTCTGGAACGCGTTTTTAGCTAAAAAAAATCGTGATAGTTAGTACACAATTTCGGCTAAAATTTTGCGAAAATTGACCCGAAAGAATTTTTCTCAATTTTGGAGCACGATACTCATAAGAAATATATAATTCTATCTAAAAAAGATTGAGAGGCTTTTCACACTTTTAATATCGTTTTTCCTTTTTTCCCGAATTAATTTATTATTAAATCGAAACATTATTTAGGTGCTAGTAAAAACAAATCCTTAAATCCAATGTGGCTGAGATTTTGTTAGATGAATATAGATATTTCAATGATAATCTGTTCCAAAAATCATGCAAAACTAAGTTGGGGCCTAGGAACGTGTTTTTAACCAAAAACCATGATGGTTAGTACACGATTTTGCCTAAAATTTTACAAAAACTGACCCGAAAATTTTTGCCTTAATTTTTGGCCACAATGCACATAAAATTTATATAATTCAAATCCTAAAAAATTGAAGGGCTTTTCACGCTGCTAACATCGTTTCTTCTATTTTTTCAAATTTAATTTTCGACTAAATCAGAACATGATTCAGATGATCGTAAAAATAAATCCAGAAATCCAACGTGACTGAGATTTAGTTAAATAAATATAGATATTTCAAGGAGTCTCGGCGCCAAAGATCATGTAAAACTTAGTCGGGGCTCCGAAACGCGTTTTTAGTCAAAAATCGTTATAGTTAGTACACGATTACGGCTAAAATTTTGCAAAAATTGACTCAAAAGAATTTTCCTCAATTTTTGCCCAAGATACTTATAAAAAATATATAATTCAATGTCAAAAAGACTGAAAGGCTTTCCACGCCTATAATATCGTTTTTCCTATTTTTTTCAAAATTTATTTCTAATTAAATCGTAACATGATTCAGATTCTTGTAAAAAAGATCCTTAAATCTAATGTAGCTGAGATTTGGTTAGATGAATATAGATATTTCAATGGTAATATGTGTCAAAAATCAAGCAAAACTGGGCCGGGACCCCGGAACGCATTTTTAGCCAAAAACAGTGATGGGTACACAATTTCGGCTAAAATTTTGCAAAAATTGACCCGAAACTTTTGCGCTCAATTTTTTGCTACAATAATCGTATAAAATATATAACTCAACGTCAAAAAGATTTTAGGGCCCTTCACACTTCTAATATCATTTTTCCAATTTTTTCTAAATTAAAATTCTAATCGTTTTGGAAAACGATTCTGATGCTCGTAAAAACAAATCCTTAAATCCAATGTGGCTGATATTTTATTAGATGAATACAGATATTTTAATGAGTCTTGACGCAAAAAATCATGCAAAACTGAGCCGGGGCCCCGGAACGCGTTTTTAGCCAAAAACCCGTGATGGTAACATACACGATTTCTGCTAAAATTTTACAAAAATGGACCCAAAAGTTTTGCGCTCAATTTATTTCCACAATAATCGTATAAAATATATAACTCAACGTCAAAAAAATTTTAGGGCCTTTCACTATTCTAATATCATTTTTCCAAATTTTTCTAAATCAAAATTATAATTAAATCGGAAAAAGATTCCAATGCTCGTAAAAACAAATCTTTAAATTCATTATGGCTAAGATTTCGATAGATGAATACATATATTTTAATGAGGCATGACGTAAAAAATCATGAAAAACTGAGTCGGGTCCCCATAACGCGTTTTTAGCCAAAAACCGTGATGGTTTATACACTATTTCGGCTAAAATTTTGTAAAAATTGACCCGAAAGTTTTGCGCTCAATTTTTTGCCACAATAATCATATAAAATATATAACTCAACGTCAAAAATATTTTAGGGCCTTTCACGGTTCTAATATCATTTTTCCATTTTTTTCTGAATTAAAATTCTAATTAAATCGGAAAAACATTTTGATGCTCGTAAAAACAATTCCATAAATCCATTGTGGCTGAGATTTCGATAGATGAATACAGATATTTTAATGAGTCTTGACGCAAAAAATCATGCAAAACAGAGCCGGGGCCACGGAACACATTTTTAGCCAAAAACCGTGATGGTTAGTACACGATTTTGGCTAAAATTTCGCAAAAATTGACCCGAAAGTTTTGCGCTCAATTTTTTGCCACAATTATCGTATAAAACATATAACTCAACGTTAAAAAGATTTTAGGGCCTTTCACGCTTCTAATATCATTTTTCCAATTTTTTCTGAATTAAAATTCTAATTAAATCGGAAAAAGATTCTGATGCTCGTAAAAACAAATCCTTAAATCCATTGTGATTGACATTTCGATAGATGAATACAGATATTTTAATGAGTCTTGACGCATAAAATCATGCAAAACTGAGCCGGGGCCCCGAAACGCGTTTTAAGCCAAAAATCGTGTCCCGAAAAAATTGACGCGAAACTTTTACGCTCAATTTTTTGCCAAAATAATCATATAAAATATATAACTCAACATCAAAAAGATTTTAGGGCCTTTCACGCTTCTAATATCATTTCTCCAATTTTTTGTAAATTAAAATTCTAATTAAATCGTAGAAAGATTCTGATGCTCGTAAAAACAAATACCTATATCCATTGTGGCTGACATTTTGATAGATAAATACAGAAATTTTAATGAGTCTTGACGCAAAAAATCATGCAAAACTGATCCGAGGCCCCGGAACGCGTTTTGAGTCAAAAACCGTGATTGAGTACACGATTTCGGCTAAAATTTTGCAAAAATTGAACCGAAACTTTTGCACTCAATTTTTTGCCACATAATCGTATAAAATATATAACTCAAAGCCAAAAAGATTTTAGGGCCTTTCATGCAAATCTTTTTCCTATTTAATAAGAATTTTAATTTAGAAAAAA
>AWUE01014700.1:0-23787 GCA_001974825.2 Corchorus olitorius
GATATTAGAAGCGTGAAAGGTCCTAAAATTTTTTTGACGTTGAGTTATATATTTTATACGATTATTGTGGCAAAAAATAGAGCGCAAAAGATTCGGGTCAATTTTTGCAAAATTTTAGCCGAAATAACATCACGACTTTTGGCACAAAACGCGTTCCGGGGCCCCGGCTCAATTTTTCTTGATTTTTTGCGTCAAGACTCATTAAAATTTCTGTATTCATCTATCGAAATGTCAGCCGCAATGGATATAGGGATTTGTTTTTACAAGCATCAGAATCTTTTTCCGATTTAATTAGAATTTTAATTTAGAAAAAATTGGAAAAATGATATTAGAAGCGTGAAAGGCCCTAAAATCTTTTTGACGTTGAGTTATATATTTTATACGATTATTTTGGCAAAACATTGAGCGCAAAAGTTTCGGGTCAATTTTTGCAAAATTTTAGCCGAAATCGTGTACTAACTATCACGGATTTTGGCTCAAAACGCGTTCCGGGGCCCCGGCTCAGTTTTTCTTGTTTTTTTGCGTCAAGACTCATTAAAATTTCTTTATTCATCATTCGAAATGTCAGCCACAATGAATATAGGGATTTGTTTTTACGAGCATCAGTTTCTTTTTCTGATTTAATTAGAATTTTAATTTAGAAAAAAATTTGAAAAATGATATTAGAATCGTGAAAGACCCTAAAATCTTTTTAACGTTGGGTTATATATTTTATACGATTATTTTGGCAAAAAATTGAGCGCAAAAGTTTCGGGTCAATTTTTGCAAAATTTTAGCCGAAATCGTGTACTATCTATCACGGGTTTTGGCTCAAAAAGCGTTCCGGGGCCCCGGCTCAGTTTTGCATGATTTTTTGCGTCAAGACTCGTTAAAATATCTGTATTCATCAATCGAAATCACAGCCACAATGGATTTAATGATTTGTTTTACGAGCATCAGAATCGTTTTCCAATACGATTAGAATTTTAATTTAGAAAAAATCGGAAAAATGATATTAGAAGCGTGAAAGGCCCTAAAATCTTTTTGACGTTGAGTTATATATTTTATACGATAATTGTGGCAAAAAATTGAGCGCAAAAGTTTCGGGTCAATTTTTGCAAAATTTTAGCCGAAATCGTGTACTACCCATCACGATTTTTGGTAAAAAAACGCGTTTCGGGGTCACGATTCTGTTTTGCCTGATTTTTGGCGCTGAGACACCTTGAAATATCTTTATTCATTTAATCAAATCTTAGCCACATTGGATTTAAGGATTTGTTTTTACGTGAATCTGAATATTGTTTCGATTTAATTAGAAATTAATTCTAAATGAATAAGAAAAACGATATTAAAAGCGTGAATGGTTCTCCAATCTTTTTTGAGTTGAATTATATATATATATATATAAATATATATTATGAGTATTTTTGCAAAAAATCGAGAAAAAATCTTTTGGGTCATTTTTATCATCATGGTTTTTAGCTAAAAACGTATTCCGGGTCCCCGGCTATGTTTTGCATGTATTTTTTTTGCCGAGACTCCTTGAAATATCTATATTATCTAATCAAATATCAGACATATTGGATTTATGGTTTTGTTTTCACGAGTATTTAAATCTTATTTCGATTTAATTAGAAATTAATTCAAAAAAATATGAAAACAAAAATTTGATTAATTTATTCTGAATAGTTTGTAAAAAAATTAGAGAAATTTATTTTTTTCAAAATTAACATTGACATTGTATTGCACAATATGTAACTTAAAATACGTTTCAATCAAAACTTCAACCCCGCGTATGGAACACGTGGCAAAGTACTAGTCCATTAAAAATGACCACAATCAATTGAATATGGCTTAGTAGCCTTTTCCCCCCTAAATTATGGGGGCAATTAAGGACAATTTGTCTTCTAAACTAAAATCGAGATAAATTGCCCCATGAACTTTCTAAATTCAGGACAATTTGCTCCATCTATCAGGTGGTAAAATGTCTTGACTTTAGGAAATTCAGGAGGTAAAATATCCTGATTTTAGAAGTGCATGAGGCAAAATGTCCTAATTTGAAGTTCAGGGAGCAAGACATCCTTAACGAAATAGTTTAAGGGACAAAAAGACTAATAACTCAATTAAATATTGGCAATATTCTTGGTAGTGGGAAAGGTAGTACTAATAACCTTGAAAAGAAATTACTAATTAAACCATTAAAATAATGATAACTCATATATTAGCAAAACTTTTGAATTTCAATAAAAGATACGTATCACATATTCACATCCATGAGTTCGGTGTAAATAAAATTTACACATTAATATAAAGTATAAATTAATTAAAATTTTAAAAAACGTGATTTGATTCAATGATTAATGCAAGGTTTATTATCCAAATTCCAAAACAGCAAGTTCAAATCTCTCCTCCTTTAAACGAAACAATACTATAAACAAATGAATTGTTTAAGAGATAATGGACCATATTTAAGTACTGGCTTTCCAAGAGGCAAAGCTTAATTTTCAAAGCCATGCATGAACTTGTGTTCAATATTTCAACGCTCACCTACTTTAGCACTCTCTCTTTTGCTACTCTTTATAATTAAAAAATGATATTTTGAAATCACAGGGACAGCGCAGGAAAAAGATTTCAACATTTTGTAATTATGCAGGGCTTTCTTTTGACTGTATAATAATTCTTTCAATTCAACTTCTGCAATAATTTGAAAATTACATTATTTGGGTTGGGGTAGTGTCGCAAGAAGCAAAACAAAAAATACTAATGTGAAACTGTTGAAAACGCCCACAATTAATATACACATGATAAAACTACAATAAGTTGTATAAAAAAAAAAAGCTTCAAATTTACATATCATTATTGTAACGCATGCCCCTTTTCCCTGGAAATTAAGATTCCAGCCTTTTACTTTTCTTTTCTTTTATACATAAAATTCCAATCAATATAAGTGGGAATTTGGAAGTACCTAGGCATGTGTTTCGTGGAAATTGTAACAGTTCCAAGTAAATTAGCGTTGAAATTTGAATGGCTTGCTAGTGATGGTGTGGGGTCTTTACTCTTTTGCAAGGACCGACGACCCTTTGGAGAGTCAGAAATTTACGACTGCCAAAAGCCCAAAGGCCAAAACGAACTAGCTTGGAAGCAACCCTTTAAACAACTCTTACTAATAAATTTGGTTATAAGGAAGATAATAAAGACCATTTTTAGGTTGGTCTGTCTGACCTAATTAAGCAATTGATTTGATTAATCATTCTTTTGCATGAACAAATCGTTCTTTAATTAATCATAATTTTTTTTTGTCTCTCATGATCTCATCCGGTATCCAGAGTTTTACTATTCGTTGGATTAAGATTTAAAAATCATAATTTTTTTTGTCTCCCATCCAGTATTCAGAGGTTTACTATTCGACCTGGGTTGCATACCTGGATTTTGGTGGGTGGGTGAGTCTACCAACATAAGTGACTGCGTACGCAAAGTTTGGAACCCTACTTAAGATAGAATAAGCCGCTTACCACTTGATCCAAGCGGCGTTGGTTACTTAATTAATCATAATTAAGTCTTTTAAAAAAATAATCATAATTAAGATATTACTACTGTGAAATAATTTCATACTTAAAAAATATTGTTTAATTATCAAACACAAGGCATAATGTTTTGTCTCTAAAATTGGGCTTTGGTGGTGGGGGGGTGGGCGGCATTGTGATTATGAAAAAGTAAAAGTCAAGAAGATTGGGATTTGGGAGTTGGTTAGTGGGGCCCCAAGAACATGGTGGCTCCGGGGGGGCCCACTGAGTCCTTGTGTGGCTAAATGCCATAGTTCACCAACCCCCCATTTCCCTCTAATCCTAATCGACTCTCCATTCCATTTTTCCTATAAATGTGGCCTCTCATTTCCGCTTCAAATCAGCAGCAACTTAACATTGCAGCTTACAAACAAAGAAGAAAAAAAAAAACTAGAGAGTTTATTTTATAATTATAATTTAGTATCAAATTCAATAGAATCAATGGCTCCAACTCAGGCAGAACAGCAAACTCAAGCTAGTAGGCACCAGGAAGTTGGCCACAAGAGTCTCTTGCAGAGTGATAAACTCTACCAAGTAATAGTCTTGTCTCTTTACTTAACAAGTTTTTGAAACAATGTGTTTCTGTTTTTTTTCTGGTTTTTAATATTGGGTTTATTGTTCTGTTTCTGGCAGTATATACTTGAGACCAGTGTTTATCCTAGGGAGCCTGAAGCCATGAAAGAGCTCAGGGAGCTTACTGCAAAACATCCATGGTAAAATTTTTAGGCCTTTTATATATATGGCTTGGTTTGATAAAATGGAATTGAGTCAGAAATTGAACTTTTTTTTTGTTAATTATGAAAACAGGAATCTCATGACTACTTCAGCTGATGAAGGGCAGTTTTTGAACATGTTGCTTAAGCTTATTAATGCCAAGAACACCATGGAAATTGGTGTTTACACTGGCTATTCACTCCTTGCCACTGCCCTTGCTCTGCCTGAAGATGGCAAGGTAACTTGAATAACAAGTCTTCCTTGCTTGAATTAAAAGAAAACAAACTTCTTTTAGTAATTCTTAATTAATAAAGAGATTTCATTTTAATATGTTTCAGATTTTGGCCATGGACATCAACCGTGAAAACTATGAATTGGGTTTACCAGTAATCCAAAAAGCCGGTGTTGCTCACAAGATTGACTTCAAAGAAGGCCCTGCTCTTCCTGTTCTTGACCAAATGATTGAAGCTGTAAGTAAAAATGAAAAATCCATTCTTAAAAACATAATTAAACTTAATTAATTAACTCATTAAGTTAATTAACATTCAAAATGTACATAAATTGATGCAGGGGACATACCATGGAACATTCGATTTCATCTTTGTTGATGCTGACAAGGACAACTACATTAACTACCACAAGAGGCTGATTGAGCTAGTTAAGGTTGGGGGAGTCATCGGCTACGACAACACCCTATGGAACGGTTCCGTGGTGGCGCCTCCCGATGCTCCATTAAGGAAGTATGTCTTGTATTACAGAGACTTTGTCTTGGAGCTTAACAAAGCCCTAGCTGCTGATCCAAGGATTGAAATCTGCCAACTTCCTGTTGGCGATGGAATTACCCTCTGCCGTCGGATTAAGTGATCAATCAATTTAATTAAGCTTTGCTTAAGAAATTGCTAATAAGTTTATTTATGATCTTCATTTAATCTCAAGTTGTATAATGTATATTGATATATTGCTCTACTATTTTGATATGTTTGTTAGGATTTTGTGTAACAAATTTCAAAGAACAATTTGTTAATTAAACGTTAAAGTATTATTACATTAATATTAAGAATACCATTTTGCTCATAATGTTCAATGATTGAATTGTGTCATATTGGATTTCATTTTTATTAAGATCCCAATTAACATCATAATTAACATAAACTAAGCAAAAATAATTATGATTTTCCCGGTGGTTACCATGGAGCCATCAAGCAAGATAACTATTAATATCCACAAGACACATATTTTTCTTGGCAGAAGAAGCATCCGTGTTAGGAAATGTTTAGACATCACTTTCAATAAAAAAAACCTAACTTTGATAGGTACAGTTTCCTACAACAGATGCAAACATTATGGTAGTTTACTAATACAAAGACTATAATAACTACAATTTGGTGGTATAAGCAAAATTAGAGGGAACCAATTTATGTAATAGCTAGAAGCAACTTCGAATTTTTCCGAAGTCAACCTGACAGGGGCCGGCAGGAATAGCAACTTCTTACAACAAGACATCAATAATCTTCTAAACATATCTGTTCTCTGGCAAGATATTTTTGTTAACCAGCTGTTGTCTTAATTTCCTGGCCTCCAATCATAGTTGGACTTGACTATTGCATTGCATTGTCTACAATTTAGCAGAATTTCACTACCTTATCCATTTTCAGATTGCTTTAGAGTCATTCAACAATTGATGTTAGGACAATATATCTGTTTGGAACATGAAATTAGAAATATTTCCTTCAACACACCAGACACCAATTCAAACATTGATATGGTTGGTCAAGGGCTTGCTCAAGTTATTACACGTGAAAAAGGGACAAATTAGTCCTTCTGGACGAAAAAGTGATTAAATTACATCAGCAATTGGATAGATATTGGATATAAATATAATTTATAGGAACCATACCAATTTTCGTCCAAAACTGGCTAATTTCCATCCAATTCGTAATGGAATGGAATTTAATCAATTTCCAATGGCTAGTATTCCCATTGCTCATTCTTTTTTTTTGCCACATTCGAATTCCCATTGCACATTCAAGCAACCAAATTTTTATGTCTCATGCTCAAGGATGGTCTACTCTGCCTAGTCCTCTGCTCTAGCCTCTAGCTATTTTTGACATGATTCGATCTTAACCAACTAATATTATATGATGTTGATATAACATGTTAGCCCTGGATATATACAAATGAGTTTTAAATTTTAAGTTCTGTTTTGAGTTTTGTTTTATATTTATCAATTCAAACTACTACATTAATTAAGTTGCAGCACTTCCAACTTATAAATAAATAGGCAATATCAGTTTCAGGAAGATCCTTTTAGCCCAACTTGCCTTATGTTTATGAATGGAGTCTTCCTCATATACATTGACCTTATCTCTTTTGCTTCTTCTAGCAAACAAAACACAAGAATTACTGCCATTTCATTAGTAAGAAACAGTCGCCAAAAGCTAGATTTCTATAATAGATAGTGCTATATGTAATATGTAGCTATTGAACTTGAAATTTTTAGTTCAAGTTGCAGTCACTTTTGCCTCTTTGCATATGCCAAAGTTTCCATTAATATCGGTATTCCTTCCCGGAAGAAATATCAATTTAGAATGAAATATAAAATAAAGCATGAAACTTTCTTCGTAATGCTGGGGTTTTGAAACAGTAGTATTAAAAACGAGTAGGCATTTGTCATCCCCCCATGAGTCAAGCCATTTTGCAACTTAAAATAGTGAAATGGATGACAAATTTTGGGCATGAATGGGCTTGCACGGTTGGTAGATAGATTAAGATATATGATGATTCAAAATAAAGCTCTTACTCGTTTTGAATTTAATATTTCCGATCTTATTTGTTAAAACAGAATAAATGTCAATTTGGGAGTATAAGGCATTAGGATATTGTTGGACTAACCACCCCCTTTGATATGAGTAGCAGTACGTATAGTACTCCCTTCCCTTCATTTCTGTTTGACCTAATAAGTTAGTGCTTCCTTGATGTGAAAGAAAAGTTGCAAAGAGAGAAATTTTTCAAAGTCAAAACCAATCATTTTGCTAATTATAAGTTATGCAAACGTCGGATGAATGGAAATTGCATATAATCAAATGTGGGTAGAAATGTTTGGTACTTAGCCTAGTTTTAGATGATCAAATATGACTGCTTTAATTAAAGGGTAGCTTACCCCATTGAGTTTTGACATGGAAAGAATTACTAATTTGCTTCTTATTGCTTAGGGCGCCGCAATAAATATGTCATATAGTTTCATAAAATTGGGTTATCTTTTTTTTTTTTTGAGCACCGTAGTTAAAAGGAAATCTTATTATAAAAACTCTTTCTTTTTTGGCCGGAGTTATAAAAATTCTTTGAGTAACTACTTATGACAGTTTTACTTGCCAAAATCATTATTATATACTGTCCCTTATCTGCATAGTTGAATAGAGGGATCAATTTCCACAAAGGCAGCCGCAGCTGGAAAACATTATCGATCCATATGGAGCTTTGAAGTTATGTTCTGAAATTTTCATTTTTGCAATTAAAAACTTAGGCCACGTTTGGTGGTGGAGATCATTCACCATTTTCCATCTCCAAAAATATCAAAGAAATTAGGTAGTGACACAACATGTGTCAATGAAAACAAACATATTGTTAAAGAATGGAGATGACAATGGAGTGAAAATCTCAAAATAAAATAAATATGTTCTCCATTTTCACTCCATTATCATCTCCATTTTCTAAAAAGATGCTTCCTTTTATTGACACATGTTGTGTCACTATCTAATTTCTTTGATATTTATGGAGATGGAAAATGGAGAATGTTCTCCACCACCAAACATAGCCTTAATACCCTAACATGGAAAACAGAAACTAGAAGGAAAAAAATCAAACGATTTCTCGACAGAGATTGCTTGACGGCATTGATTTCTTCAAGGAAATTTTGACACCGGATGACTTCAATATCAAAATCACAGCGTATGATTACCCTTTGAGCAAGTTAGCTATACAAGTCAACCAATCTCTTTCTCGGCTCCTCTTAACATATACTATGATATTAATGGATTGTTCTAGCAATCCTTAATTAATTTCTTTTTTTTTCCTGACAAAGTATACCTCAAAATCTAATAAGCCTAATAAACTAAAGAACAAGTAAACTACTGGCATAAATATTGGTTCTTGGGCTTTTATAACATAAGATGGGCTGATTCTTAAGAAGTTAAATGCAAACATGGACTAAGAAAGTATATACTAATATATAGGTTCTGGCCTAACAAAGTATAAGCTTTGGGCTTTCACTGGCTGGGCTGGTTTCTGATTCCTGATGGGTTATTTCACAGCTTTTTCTTGGGCCGAGTGGCTATTTGATCTCTCTTATTTTTTTTTTTTTAGAATAAACTTTTTGATTAATGAGATTGGGATTACAAACGCACATGATGACCCGTACACCGCTACATGATTAGCTACATTACCAAAATATTAATCTATGAGCCAACAAACAAACCCCTACCCCAACAAATACAATTGAAATCTCATAACACATACTCTTAAACCTAGAAACTATATATACCCACAAACCAAATAAACAAATTACAAATTAAACTCACATTTCGTGAGAGTTGAAGCCAAGACCTCATGGTCCAGGTATATGTTGGAACTAAGAGTCCAGTACTCTACCAGCAGGCCAAATGCTCGCCTATTATTCTAAATCTAGTCTTTTTTTGGGCCAATATTCTAAATCTAGTCTAGAATGTTAATATGTTCAACATTAGCACATGGTTTATATTTATTAAAAAATGAAAATGGAAAAAAGTAAACTTTAAGAATTGGAAAAAACATAACTTGATGTTGTGTCATATTCACTTTTAATTGGAATCTTCATGATGAACTTTTTCCAAGGCTCCTTTTCATTCTCTTTTATATGAAGGAAAATGACAACATCTTATAGGGCAGCAGTAAGCAATTGATGGCATATTTCCAGTTCCATAAATGAAATTAAATACCAAAATAAAGAAAAAGGAAACTTGATCATGAAAAAAAAAATTACTACTACAGAAAAACCTCTATAAATTAATAATATTGGGACTATGAAAAATTATTAATTTAGAGAGTTATTAATTAATCAATAAATTAATAAAATATTAATTTAAATAATATTTCTTGATTTCATAATATAAATTCGATTATATAAATACAACTAATATACATGAATATGTATTCATTGTTTTTAGTATTCAAAATAGTGACTAATTAAATGAAATTTAATCCTAGTCACTTATTTTTATGTTCATTGCAGTAGAACTAATTACATATTCAACGTATAATGATGAGGGGAACTACTATATGTATAAACAACGTATAATCCAATGTCCACCTTGCACCTAGTCTAAAGCATTATCTGAGGCCAAGCGATCAATATGCAACTCTTCGCCAAAGTCCAGGATCCATCCGCCCGACTTTAGACCATGGAGGACACCCCCATCCACCATCCATCCATTATAATTGGGTAGCAAAACGTATAATCCAATTAGATTTATAATTCAAGAACAAACAAAGAACAATATATTACTATTTTATTAAATTGTCTTAGTTATATATGTAAATTTTAGAGAATTATTAATTTATAATATTGTTGGGACTATATATAAACATAAGGGTTTTTATAAAAATCATTGTTTATCATTTAAGAATTCCCTAATTTGTAAAAATTTGCTAAGTATGTGTTTTAATTTGTTGGAATTGTGTATTTTGATCCTTATTTGAGAAAGTATTGAAACATTTAGTCCTTATTTGAGCATTTAGTCTTAGAAAAATGGCTTATTTGGCTTTTTTAAGAGTTCGGGGGCTTATTTGGCTGCAATTAGAGTTCAGGGGCTTATTTAGTCGTTTTGTGTAAGTTTAGGGGTCTTTTTGAGCAATAAGCAAAAAAAAAAAAAAAATACTACATACACACATTTAGTTGTCGTAAGAACGTTATATGTACTTTTCGTGTGTTTTAAATCTCTTTGTAATATTGCATGTGGCTTGGGCCGCCTCATCCGTTTTCTTGTCTACTCGACAGTCTAATCTCTAGTCAGTTTTTCTCTATAGTACAATATAACCTCCATAAATTAATACCCGATAAATTAATAACTTCTCTAAAATAATATTTTATTCTGGTCTCAAGATGGGCCAGTTACAAAAATTAGTAATTTCAATAAAAAATATAGAAAAATGATATTATCATGTTAATTAAAAATCAAACCCTATTAATCAAAATAAATTCATTAAACGTAATATGATATAAAATTATCATGTGCTTTTCAGTTTAGATATATCTTACACACTAGTATTAACTTATATTGTATCCATTTTGTAAAAAAAAATATTAAGTATGTATTCTAATTTGTTGAAATTGTGTCTTTATTTGAGAAAATCTCGAAACGTTTAGTCCTTATTTCAGCATTTAGCCGTTAGAAAAAGGCTTATTTGGCTTTTTTAAGAGTTCATGGGCTTATTTGGCTGCAATTAGAATTCAGGGACTTATTTGACTGTTTTGTATAAATTCAGGGGCCTTTTTGAACAATAGCCAATAAGCCCTTTTTCTTTTTGGCAATAAAATGTATGTATGTAGTAACTAGTAAGAAGCAAGAACCCAGATCTAAGGAAACTTGGTCTGGCCAACTCCCTTATGGCTGAACTTTGGGGTTTGAGAGATGGTCTGCAACTTGCTTTAGACTTGGGGGTAGAGGTGACCGCGGTTCGGTTCCGGTTCCACAAACAATAGGAACCGCACCGTAACCGGTAATGTTCCGGTTTTGATTCCAATTCTGTACGGTTTCGGTTCGGGTTCCAGTTCCAAATCGGAACCTCACTTATTTTTCTTTTTTTTAATATATAGCAAAAAAAGTTGAAATATTTTTATTATATATGTATAGTTTTTATTTTTTTATATTTAAATATTTAGATTACTTTAGTTATATTATATTTTTAAATTTCTAAAAAGAATAATTGTATTATTATAATTAAATACATATATTAAATTCAAATAGTTCGATAAAAAAAAAACATAATGTGTTGATATTTTAATTGTTCTGTTATGTTATTTTAATTGTTATATTAGGCTTATTAATACTATTGATATTTGTTATTTATAGGCCCTTCAAAACTTAGTCTTGCACACTGACTTCGATCGTGTAGTAAGATGAAAAAAAAAAAAAACCTTCTTCGGGGCTCCGCCATCTAGGACAGATGGGTTGTACGTATTGAGAAGGAAAGTCTATTTTTCCCAGAGTCTAGCTAATCGAATTTCATTAGTGGAACTATTCTCTTTCTAGCTTAGAGACCGAAATTGATGATAACAATTACATAAGTGATCCCATAAACATCTAGATGCGAGATTCGAGAAGTAGTTGATTAGGGGCCGATAGTAGTACACTGTGTGGGACGGAGGTTAGGCCCTTCTCAACTTGATATCAAGAACGAGATGAAAGCATCCAGGGAGATGAAGGCATTCAAGAAGAAAGTGTTGTTTTCATAAGTATTTTCGCTTGCTTTCCTGTTTGCTCTCTAACTTGTTCTTTAATCTTGGAGGACTTGGTATTCACTCTCTTATCATATCATATATAAATATATTAAAACAGAAGAAGTTGGAAAAAGGTAGGAATTTTGAATATTTATAATTTAAATTAATTTAACAATCCTTATCAATTTTACCGAACATATCAACTATAAATATGAATCATTGCCTTTGCACTTTACAACTTTTATCTTTCTATTATTTCTTCTTCTTTGAATATTTATTTTATTATTCTACCCTTTAATCTTGGAGGACTTGGTATTCACTCTCTTATCATATCATATATAAATATATTAAAACAAAAGAAGTTGGAAAAAGGTAGGAATTTTGAATATTTATAATTTAAATTAATTTTACAATCCTTATCAATTTTACCAAACATATCAACTATAAATATGAATCATTGCCTTTGCACTTTAAAACTTTTATCTTTCTATTATTTCTTCTTCTTTGCATATTTATTTTATTATTCTACCATTTTCTTTCTTTTTCTTGATTCATGAATATATGCTACATAAAAGTATTTGTTGTACTTTGTTTTTAACATTTGTTATTTATTTTACTCCATCAAAATTGCTTGAATCAATCGATTGGGAAAGAAAAGACTTCAATCTTGTGATGGTATATCTATGAGCCTGTTCAATTTAAATCATTATTCAACATATAATAATTTTTTAGATTAGGAAGAGATGTACTAGATTCGCCTAACGAGGCAATTTTCAATGGCCATCATCGGAGCAGAGTGTGGCGGGGTGGCGGAGTGTAATGGTGCATCCCCTTTTCCATTTCATATTTATTCAAATGATACATTTTTTGTTATGTTATACCTTTTGGTATTTTAAGCTTTTAGGGTTTAGCTCATTGTGTTCAAATTTCCAAATTATCTTTGTTTAAAAAGCAGCTTTAATCATTTTGCTAATTAAAAGTTTTGCAAACGTCGGATGAGTTGAAATTGCATATAAATCAATGTGGGTGGAAATGTTTGGTACTTAGCCGCAGGGCTGAGCCTAGTTTTAGATGATCAAATATGACTGCTTTAATTTAAGGGTAGCTTACCCCCATTGAGTTTTGAAATGCAATGAGTTTGCTTCTTATTGTTTAGGGATTAGGGCGCGCCGCAATAAAGATGTCATAATGTCATAGTTTCATAAAATTGGGTTATCTTTATTTTTTAGCACCGTAATTTAAAGGTAATCTTATAAAAATTCTCTGAGTAACTCCTTATGACAGTTTTACTTGCCAAAATCATTTTATATACTGTCCCTTACCTGTATAGTTAAATTAATTGAGGGATCAATTTTCACAAAGGCAACTGGAAAACATTATCGATCCAAATGGAACTATGAAGCTATGTTCTGAGTTCTGACACATTTTCATTTGCAATTAAAAACTTAATACCCCTTTCACAAAAAAAAAAAAAAAAAAAAAAAAAAAAAAAAAAAAAAACTTAATACCCCAACATGGAAAATAGAAACTAGAAAGAAACAATCAAACGATTTCTCGACGGAAATTGCTTGACGGCATCAATTTCTTCAAGAAAATTTTGACACCGGACGACTTCAATATCAAAATCACATTACCGTTGAGCAAGTTAGCTATACGAGTCAACCAATCTCTCGGCTCCTCTTAACATAAACTACTAATATATTGTAATTTCTTTTTTTTTCCTGACAAAGTATACCTCAAAATCTAACAAACTAAAGAATTTTTTTTTTTTTCTGACAAAGTATACCTCAAAATCTAACAAACTAAAGAACAAGTAAACTACTGGCATAAATATTGGTTCTTGGGCTTTTATAACATAACATGGGCTGATTCGTAACTGGGCCGTGTGGCTATTTAATTTCTCTTATTCTTAATCTAGTCTTTTTTTTTTGGCCAATATTCTAAATCTAGTCTAGTCTAGAATGTTAATATGTTCAACATTAGCACATGGTTTATTTATTAAAAAATGAAAATTGAAAAAAGTAAACTTAAGAATTGGTAAAACATAACATGATGTTGTACTTGGAATCTCCATGATGAACTTTTTTCCAAGGTTCCCTTTTCATTTTCTCTTTTATGAAGGAAAATGACAACATCTTATAGGGCAGCAATTGATGGCATATTTCCAATTCCATAAATGAAATTATATACCAAAAATAAAGGAAAAGGAAACTTAATAATGAAAAAAATTAGTACTACTAAAGAGAAAAACTGACTAGAGATTAGACTGTGGAGTAGACAAGAACCGGATGAGGTGGCCCAATCCACGTGTAATATTACAAAGTCATTTAAATAAAACATACGAAAAGTACATATAACGTTCTTACGACAACTAAAATGTATGTATGTAGTAATTTAATCTATTTTCTGTTACTATCTTACCAAAAAAAAAGAGATTAATTTTTTTAAAAAAAACGAGAGATTAAGCTTTAGCCAAAAAGTTACTGTAATTTTGTTCTTAATTAAAAAATAGAATCCAAAGTGTAGATTCTGTATATTCAATTGATTAATAATTGTTAGTAAAAAATTGTTACGAAGATCCATGACTTGATTTTACGATATATTCATGAAATGATGACAAAACCATGACCACATCTTTTTGTTTATTGTTTAAACTAAGGTTTGATTGTATAAAAAGTAGCGTAGCTTTCCATGACTTTTTCTCAGTTTCTTTTTTACGTGCTTACGAAACTCCAAACCTCATAAAAGAATCCTCTCTGTTTTCTTCTTCTTTCTTCTTCCTTTTTCCTCTGTATTCGAAAGAAATATGGAAGAAGAGGCAGAGATTGATCGGTTGCCAATAGACTTGTTGGCTCATATTTTGGTGATGATCACTTCCTTCACCGATTTAGCCCAGTAAGTTTCCTTTTTTCTATCTTTAATTAATTGGGTTTTCTCTAATTTCTCTGTTAATCAGCTTGAAAATTGAAAAACTGAGTAATTTGACTGTCTCAGGGCAAGTGGGGTTTGTAGGAAATGGAGACAAGGGGTGAAACAGGCTCTGGCTAGAAGGGAGACTCTGAGTTTTGCTGGTTGTAAGATGGACGATGATTCCACTGCTCGTCTTGTTCGCCATGCTTATAGCCTCAAAGAACTCGACATGTAATCTTTTCTCTTCTTTTCCCTTTCTGGTTCGAATTTTAGCATATGAACATGAAACCCAGTTTTGTCAAGTATTTGGGAATTTGAACCTGGCACAGTCTTCCTTTTCTGCTGCTATGTTTTTGTCCATTAACCTGAAAATTAATTGTGTAGATGAAATCATTGGCATTTTTCTGGTGTTTTAGTTCCAATGGAGAATTACCTTCCTTTGAAAACTTAAGCTAATTAAGAAATGTCTATTCAATCATTTCTCATTAATTCACGTTTGACAATTAGACAAGAAGGAAAGATAAGCCCCCTTCAAGTTTTAATGGCTGCAATAATTTCATCTTGTTTTTGTACTTGCAAATTAAATTAAAGAGACATTCAAATTGTGCATATGAATGAAAAGAAAAAAAACATGATTCCGATGTTGTTGTCCTAAATTCTTATGATGATTCACAGTTCAAGGAGTCGTTGGGGTTGCCAAATTACCGACGATGGACTGTACAAAATTTCTTTGGCAAAGTGTGTCAGCAACTTGACATCTGTTTCCCTTTGGGGCATGACAGGAATTACTGACAAAGGAGTTGTCCAATTGGTAACTAACTGCTGCCCTTTACCTTGTGTCTCCATAAATTTTCCTTTTTCCTTTGTTTTTAATTCTCAATTTATAACATTGTAAAAACAGATAACAAGAGCCAATTCCTTGCAACACCTCAACGTTGGCGGTACATTTATCACAGATGAATCCTTGTCCGCCATTGCAGATAGCTGTCCACGTTTAAAGGTCAAATTTACATTCCCATTTTCTTCCTTCAGAAATCATTGATAATACTGAAATTTTTTTGTTGTTTAATCTCAGACAATTGTGCTATGGAGTTGCCGGCATGTTACAGAGAATGGGTTGTTTGTTCTTGTAAGTAAATGTCGGAAACTAGAGTCAATCAATGTATGGGGAACAAGGGTTCCACTAGATTGCTTCATTGGTTTGGTTGCAATCAGTCCAGCTCTTCAGATTAAGCCAAAAGGTTTGCCATTAAACGTTAGAGTTGGCGGTGCCGTCGCCATGCTACCTGTTGTTTAAGCTTGCTCTGCTTTGCCAAATGCTGCGTGTAAATATCATTCTTGTGGGTATTTTTCAAATTGTTATTTTATGAGTTTGTTGATTCAATAAATTGAAAAGCTCCCTTCAAAATCCCCTACAGTTTGTAACGTGTTCCATTAAATTATTTTATGCAAATGGATTTTGATTTCATCCCATTCAACACCTTTCCGTGGGTTGTAAGATTCTATAAAAGTTTGCAATGTAAGAACATTATTTAATTAGGAATTATGCCAAACTATTCTAATGACATGGTAAAAGTTTGAAGGTTGGGGCAAGACTAGGTCAGATTTGGCAACTGAAATTCGATTTTCTTCACATAAATCATAATTTCCAAGGAAAATAATATCGATCTGCTAATTATCACAGGAAAATGTAGTCCTTCATTGCTAGATCACTCTGGTTAGGTTCCGTAAACCAGAATCCTCCTAATTACTCAATAATAGCATGAATGACAATGAGCTAAACGTAAGTGTTAAAAGCAAACTAAAAAGAGTTGTATAATGTTAGAATACAAACATTAGACTTGGTGATAATCGAAGCACTTCTGCACGTTTCGACACGAACTTTGAGACTCACTCCCTATTTTAAATTATACCCCAAGAGAACCTGAAATCAGAAAGACATGAAAGGGAAATGGTTAATCGAATGTATATATAGTCCACATGTTAAATTTAGAATCAAATCAACTAAAATGTTAAAACGTAGTAAATCACATGTTACATAATCTAACTTGATGGATAGCTGGATTTCAAGAATGCAACTATGTAAGACAGGAGATATATGAAGTAGCTAACAGCTTTTTCTTATTCAAGTTAAAATATAAACATGAATTTTGTATGATTAAGGGACCCCGGACGCAAGATCCAATTTAAATGGTTTGGAAGCACAATATACTAGGCTAGATGGTATAAAACTTTGCGTAAATCATAGCAAAATGAAAAAGTAAAGTAAAGTAACCTAATTGTGCAACTAGCTAGATGATAGTGAAGCAAAGTGCATACCTGAACTACTACTTGGTACATTCCAGGTCTCTATTGGCCAGTATCCAACTCCGATTCCAGTACAACCATTTGATTTTGCCTCAACAGAAGAATCTCATTTGTAATCAAGTACTATGACCTATTAAGCATTCCTTGACTAAGGCAGGGATGCAGTATACTAAGCCTTGACTTCAAAATTTACCAACTAACATATTGTAAATCCTCCTAAAAATGTAGATGCTATCCTGAAAATGATCTATTCTAGTCACAATAAAAACATTATAAATAATGATGGAAAAGAAAATAAGCCAACGACAAAGCGATTAGGATGATTGACTGGTGAAGCAGATCTTGAGAACTGAACAGATCCAGAAAAGCTTCCTGCAGTATTGCTCACTGGATTTGCAGCAGGTATAGAAATGTTCTTGCAAGATCCAAAGGGTGCTCCGGGCTGCATAAGAGCAAAACACAGATTTCAACAACTATTATGTTTTCATCACAAGACCAGACACATTTGACGAATTCAAAGCAATCCCATTAAACTGTCCAACTTGCTGAGAAACAACATTTAAAGAAGTCGTCTAAGGAGGAAGGAGCTACAAAACCAAGATATATAGTAAAATTCTTTGGGCATGAATACTTCTATTAGTTTCTATGAAACAATTATTTCATCAAAAAGTATAAACTCTGACCAAATTATCCTCAACTTCTCCCATTCTGCCTTGACCAGTGAAGTAGATTCTCTCATGTCATAAAGAGCAGAATGGACAAGGCATGTTTCAATACTTTGGAAATAGTTTTGAAAACAAGGCTAGTCTAATGTGCAAAATATTTTAAAAAATTTAAGTTCATGAATACAAGAAATTTGGATGAAGCACCTCTAAGATTCAGCTGAAAGAAAAAATAACCACACAATTACAGAGATACATGTACCAAAGCTTGATTCCCATTGCAGATGATTTGAGGCAAAAACCAATCAAGATTGTAGATTCTTTAGGCCGTTAAAAGCCAGACATATATACTATTCTCAAATGTGCATTGAACAAGGGTTTAAAGCAAATACGTCCTCAATGACTTCAGTTAAAATTAAAACTCAAGATGTCAATGCTTTTTAGACAAGCAAATTGGACAAACCTGGCAGGCTGCAATAGTATTACATCCACATAATCTCTGCCCATTCATGCTGTCCAAATCATAGAAAACACCACCTCCATCACTCCTCTGCATGATTTATCCCCTGTTAGTCATCCTTATATTTTAGAACAAATTCATAGATATAAGTTACAACAGAATACCATGTAAAAGTTGACTGCAATAAAATTTGGCATCATATTCCCTGCTGCCTTATAGCAGGTGCCAATCATGTCAGCAAGTGGTGCTGAATGCTCTTTGCAAGCTTCATTTTCAACTGGGTAAGTTGGAAAGTAGTTCATTAGGAAAAGAGAGGCACTTTTCGAATTAAGTGGCCGTGATTCTTTTCTGTTTGGACATGAGCCTGGCTTTACCCCTGGATCCCCAGCTGAAACCCAAAACATGGGAGATGTTATGAAAACAGCAATCACATGATATGAAACCAGAACAAAAAGGTATCATGTGCATATAACTATTACCTTCATTTTCCAATATGTACTTCCACTGATAGGCAATTCCTTCCTCTGCTTCCTTCGAAGCAACAGAAGTGAAAACCAAAAGCCGGTGATTTGCATCCACCATTTCATTCACAGTGGGCCAATCTTCACCCTTTTTCGGCATCTTGGACACTGGATACCAGTATTTATCCAAACCAGCATTTGCAAAAAGTTTAGTTAGTCCTTTTGGTGTATGCACATAGTCCTCAATTATAATGGTCACGATCTCTGTTGGATTCTGACTCAAAAAAGCTTCCACTTCCCTCAAGGTGTTAATTGCAGGTCCCTGGATAAGATCCAATGAGCACATTCCAGATAATCTCATAAAAGTTGGGGGCGGAAAAGAAAAAAAGCCCCCACAAAATAATTGCTAAGCTTGTAAGATGGAAAGATATATTACAAAGGCAGTGAAGTTGAAACATTGCCCCCGGAAAGAATGGCAGAGCCAAATATCACCATCAAAATCGTACATGTCCAACATCAGCCCCCTCACTCCATTCTAAACAATAACCAAGAAGCAAGGCAAAAAAAGTTATCTAACTTATAAGACATTTTTTAAGAAATCCAGCATAAATACTCTCATACTTCTGATGGCTACAAAATAAAGAAAGGAAGTAGTTTAACAGATCAATTGAGATTGTCAATAACTAACAAGATCATTTAAAGGCCAACCGAAAGGGTAAGAAGTACACACCATCAACTGATTAGTAACAGTGTCTTCTTGATTGTAAAATGTCAGTCTTTGAACACCTGTCGAAGATGGTGCATCCACTATGCTAAAGGAATTGTGAGTGACCAACCATGAATACTTGTTGAAAGGCAATCCACCAACCTGCCACCCAAAATTCGACCAAAAAACACTAATTTCTGTCACTGAATTGCCTAAAATCACAAAACGGAAGAAAACAAAAAAGGGAAAGAACTGAATTTCTAGAACCCGTCACCAAACATCCGAAGAAATTGAAGCAAAGAAGCTTTCTTTACCAAAAGGGAAACAAATTCACACTATTGTAGCAGAAAATAACAAAAGCTCATCATTAAAACCGAAAAAGAAACTTACAACAGAAGTGGGTATAATAGCTTGGCCTCTGGTACAAAAAGGTTGAGTCTTTCCCAAAGAAGGGCAGTTCCCACAATAGAGACCCGGGCCACAATCTGTAGCCGTTGAACATGAATCCAAAACCTGCAAAAATTGTCGAACAATTCAGTTCAAAATGTACAGATCATAAGAAACAGAAAGATAATGTGAACAGAACAGGACAAGGAGAAGAAGGAGAAGAAACAGAACCTGGCAATTTCCATTAGAACAAGCAGTGGAAATGCTGATGAAGAAAGAGAAGAGTAACAGAAACAAGTACCCAATTGCAGTGGCTCTGCATAAGCCAAGGTGGTCCGCGAAACACGCCAACATTATTTGTAATTTGGCTTCTGCTTATGCAGAGCTCGAGGAACCAAAAAAAGAAACCAGAAGAGAGAGAGAGAGAGGAATAGAAAGAAAGAGAAGATTAAGAAAACATTGATGGGTATTACAAAATTAAAGGTAAAAAGAACATGATACACTGTGGATGTGACGGTGACACAAATGACAAAGTTTTTTGGAGACTTAACGCGCGCTTTATTTATCACCTTTAATTTTCTCTTATTTTAAGGTGGTGACTTAATTGAGTTAAGTTCACTTTCCTTGTCTAGGTTTCTTTTAAACTTTAACCAAACGACGTCGTTTCGGGATAATTAATTGGGTTTGGACTGTCTTGTCTTTATCAAAAAGTTTACCTTGTGAAATTATAATTACAATTTTTTTTGCCCTTTTAAGATTGGGTATTGGCCCACTTTGGAGGGTTAATAGGCAAGTGTCTCTCACGTGGTGGGGTAGGTTGCCTCTGCCAAGGGACATGCACTTCCTGAGCATTGTTTGAAACTTGGATTGGTGCTTTCTCGGAGTGGCATTTCTCATTTCTCAATCTTGAGTTCAAGAAAAGTGGACACTTGCCCCCTAAAATGGCAAGATTAGTTGAAGATTTATTAGGTGATTTGGTGTGGAATTTCCCATCACCTTGTTTAGATTAGATTAGGGACTTAATTTTTTTTTGTCAAAACTGAATGTGGCAATGGTTTAAGGAAGTAATGAAGTGCTTACTTGAGAGGCTTGCTTTACTTTTAGTTGGTTGGTAGGAAAATATTGTCACCCACATTAATTGTGGTTTCTCAAGCTGAACGGTAAAGAATATGCCACAAATTAGATAGCATTACCCCATGGGATGCAAAGGGTATTAAAATTATTACTAGTTAAATACTCCTATAAATGATTGAATTTTAAAACGTAACATTTTTCAATTATAAAAAATGGAAAGAAGATTTCAAATCTATTCAACATTAAATAAATCTAGATCTATATGAATTTATAAAAACTAGTTTAATTTTTAAATTGATCGAATCCCTTGAGTTTTGAGAAAAATATATTACGTGTGGTAATGATAAGTATCTAGACACTTACGTGTATGATGAGTCCGGAATAACTCTCACTTAAACTTGACAAATGTCCTTAATTATAATAAGTAGTAACATTCCAATTTCCATCTGCATTTTCCAGAAAAACAAGCATTTCGTCAAGGTTAGCCCAAAAAACAGCAAGTTAAATCCTCTCATGACACGTGGGCCATAGGCCCATACATAATGGAGCACGGTTTCCTTCCAGCAAGTATCTTTGTATTTGCCTTTTGTTACAAGAAAAAAGCTCTCATGTCTTGTCAGGTTAGTGAGGTCAGATTAATCCATTGAGGATGTTGATTTTTTCTTCTTTTTTTTTTAAGCTTTAATGAACAAAAGTCTAGTCTGGAAAAAAGGATGAATTAAAGGCAGAAATCAATAAGTTAATCAGTGGAGATGGCAATGGCCCTCTCCTACAAAATGATGACAACATTTTCACCTTTCCCTATCATCTATCAATGAGAACGATTCCTTCTACCTGTGAAAGAATGGCAAAAGAATTGAATTTTATGAAGTAAATGAATGGTCAGGTTAAGCAAGTTTCTTCGCGCGTCCGCTTGAAGGAGCGCCATCCTCTTTTTTAGACCCTGATGCCTCAGGCTTTCTAGCCCAAGCAGGAGCTCTGTCAGGCTCATAACGATAGTCGTAAAAGAGTTCCTCTCCTGCATTAATTCGTTCCTTGGCAAATATACCCACCCTATGATCCCCTGCGACCATAATGACCTGCAAAAGAGGATGGTTGAGCTTGAACATGAACTAAGAAACTGCAAATAACTTGAACTAAGTTCTAGATGTTCCAGACAAACATTATCAAAGGAAATGTCCAAAGCACAAGAAAAACAAGGTCTTTCTTCCATGTAAAGGCAGTATGAAATGTACCTTTGCATAGCAGTTAGGATCGGGAGAATGGTTGGCAAATTTCAATTTGTCACCCTTTCGGTAAGCATCAAGAACAAACTGAAATTGACAGGATCAAGAAATTAAAATCTGATCTAAGAGAGACGGGGTTACATCTTATAGAACAGAAGCAGATAAAAAGAACATGCCTGATCATTCAGATTGAAGAGAAATGATGAATTTTCACGGTCATATATCTTTCCACGCTTATCTGCTTCCCGATGTGAAATCAGTTCCCCAGTGTACTCACCAAGGTACTCATGCTTGCCAACACTATTCTGAAGGACGACCAAAATGTTAAACGGTAAGTTGAAAATAGAAAAACTTAGGACTTAGGTCTACATCATGTTGACAAATCTTAATACTACCTTCAAGAAAGCTCCCCATCCAGAAACATCCGATCTTCCAAGCAAGACCTGTACATACATGGCAGACAAGCACTGTCAACAGAGCTATGAAAATGATTTGCTCCCATAACTTTCTGGTGCCAGTTACAAAGAAACTGTGGCACGTGAAATGAGAATAAAAAAGAAAAGCAGCTTCTCTTTTTTTTTTTTTTGACTTTTCTTCAACTATTAATAACAAAATATAAAAGCATGTCATACAGAAAATGAGTAACTAAATGAGATGGAACAGAAAACACCAATACCCTTTGCTGTTGTTTGAGAAGAAGCTTCATATTTCTGCATTCATAATTGTCACCCCTTTGTGGAGGAACCCCAAGACTACCAGTGCCATCACCACAACTTCAAAGCCAATTTAAAAGGATCAGAGGCTACAAGCAATATGAAACATAAAGAATAGAAGCACCTCTTTGCAGGCTAAAATAGACAAGCCACTATGCAGCTGAAACAACATTTCAGTTCAAGATTCTAATACTTTACCCTCATGTAGTAGTAGGTTCATTTATCTGATTTTTGGTGTTAAAAAGGTTTAATTATAAAAATAGTTTTATGAAAGAGTAATGGATAGCAAATAGAAGGGTGAAATGGAATAAATTACTGATAAAGAAGCATGTAAGATTTCCTAAGACTGAGGAAGCAGGTTAAGCTATGCTAGTGGCAAAGCTTTCCAGGGACAGAAGACCACAACATATGAAAATAACAGCAATTATGTGCAGGCATGCATCAACTTTTACTTGTTGAGTCTACTCAGTAACACAATAAGGAAAAGGAAAACTGAAGTCAGAGCTCACCTGACCCAACAATTTCTACAAACATCTGGATCACATTCCCTATCAGCTGCAAAGCATGGACACTGACGGCTTCGACATTGACTCTTAGCACAATGACAACCTCGAAATCGATTCTTGCAAGTTTTAGGACACCTAAATAAATGAGCAATTATCAATGGAGTGAATACATGCATCGACATCAAGATATCATGAATATTTTATGTGATCATCATAAATCTATATCAAAATCTAAGACATCCAAAGCAGCCAAAATTGATAAGTGATAAGGAATGAGCAACATATTGTTCAAATATTTATCGTGATTCAGCTTGAAACACAAGCAACTCACCCACAGTATTTTTCACAGCAGGTCCCATTTAAAAGACAAGAACATTGCTTCCCACAAGCTGTTTCACAACTACATGGATTATACTGCCGGCATGGCTGATCTTTTCTCTCAGTGATCCGTTTCCTGATCGAATGATATGCAGCTGATTTCCATGTATATTTCAATCGACGGACTCTACCCCTTCTGCGTAGGAATCTTGATCTTCTTCTTACTTCATTATTTCCCTAGAGATAAAAAAATAAAAATTAAAAGAGAGAGAGAGAGAGAGAGAGAGAGAGAGAGAGAGAGAGAGAGAGAGAGAGAGAGAGAGAAGA
>AWUE01014701.1:0-51877 GCA_001974825.2 Corchorus olitorius
GTTTCACTTTTTCATGATTTTGGCTTCTAAGAGAAGTTGCAGATGTAGAGAATTTCACATGGCTTGCGGCTTGGCTGACTTCTAACAATGGTGAATAGAAACTGGTAATGTTGAATGCTTTATTTTGGTGTCAAAACTTCTAACAATGGTGAATGGAAAATTTTTTTGTCCATCGTTAGATTTCCTTTTTCCTTGTTTACATTTCAACTGGTAATGTAAAAACAATTTCCTTTTTATCAATGGTTCTTTTTTACTTGTTCAGATTAGGGTTGGGTAGGTCAGGGTCGAGTCGGGCGCGTCAAATCATGGTTTGAAGTTAGGGTCCGGATGGGTGCGGGTCCAAATGCCATGTGGCATTTTGGCTGATGTGGTATGCCACATAGGCGCACCGTCAGAGTCCTGTTAAGCACGTGAGGTCACAAGCGTCATTTTCCATCAGAGAGGGTGTAACATGGCATCAAAATAAACCTTTAGGGTGTATTTTGATCAAAATAAAAAAATAGGGTGCAAAGTGGTAGTTCGTACAAACTTTAGGGTGCAAAATGGTATTTATGCCAAAAAAAAAGGAATACAACAAAATTGGGGTCAAAGGAATCCAACAAACAAGATATTTGTTCATAATTATCTCAAACGTGTTAAATAATAAATACAAGGATTATGACCATACTTCATTAATTTTCATTAAATAACTGTAATTAAAATATACAAAAGTATAGAAGAAATTACATGAAAGTTATTATTGAGCCAATACAATCAATTGGGCTGACTTATATATCTCATTCCTGGGTTGAAGTTAATGCAGAAATGAAGTCTTGATGATCTTTTTCCAATGCCTGAAGAATCTCAGGCGAGAGGCAAACTTTAATCTCAAAACTTCCTTCTTCCACTCCACCATAAACTGTCAACACCCCATCGAATTTAAATCCCGCTCCATGACGAACAGCAATCGGTTTTCCCCACCCAAAATCAATGCCATAAGTATCCAATCTTGGCGAACCAGCTATTAACAGAGCATTGTCCATCAATTTACGTGTCTGATATATCCTCGGATTATTTGCCCAACACTCCAAATATGTCATCAAATCTTCCTCTGGGTGATAATTAGCAACAATCTTGTTTATCTGCATTGCGGCGGTTCCAAGTCCCTTTTCGATTAGATCCCCTGTTTTCAGAGTCACCATTGTGCTTTGAACTGCGTTTCCGAAATATTCTTCTGGTAGCTGCTGCAATTTCTGTCGAAAACCAACAACAATTAAAATTATGGTGTCTTGATTGGGTTCGAGATGCCTATTGCGCATAATGGACCGCCAAAAATGAGACAAGACAGCTTGAAGAGACGATATCTTGTCGGTGTTCATCTCGACATTAGCTTTTGTTTTGATTTTTTGAATGTCGTGTTTTGTGAAATAAAAATGTCTGGCTAAAAGTGTTTCAATGAGCTCATCATTAATATGATCTTGAACTTGCTTTCGAGGGATGCGAATTGGGTTGTCAATGCCATTTAGAAACTGGCGTTCAAATATGGGGATTTTCGATAAATGAACAGAATTCCCGCGGGAAATTTCTGACCAAGAATCGAAGAAGTGCCAAAACGAAGCACCATCAACAACAGAGTGGTTAATGCTGCAAGCAATAAAAATAGCCTCCTCAAGCTCTGTCACTTGCACTGCAAGCAATGGCTTTGAAATACCCTCGATATTCTTAACCTCATCGAATTGAAAAAAGGAGTCGAAAATGTCGGGAATGTAAACGGGTTCGATGAGATCAGAAATGGTAACTTTCTCAGCAACGGCGTGGACAAATAAGGCGCCGGCGTTGTTGCAGTCGATGAAAAAAGAAGTCGTTTCATCTTCGTGATCGACGGTGGCAAGGCGGCCGGCAAGCGGGACAAAGAAATCTAGTGTGCGTGAAAGAGAGTCTTTCAAGCGTTGGATCAAGCCATTTTTGGGTTCCTCTTCTTGCTGTTTGGGAATATGGAAAAGCAATCCGCTTTGAATGTAGCCTACTAAAAGATGTTGAAGATCCCATGGAGTCAACTGAATTCTTTCAATCTCATTTTTGGGGCTTCCAGATTTGATGAAACTGGAGGAAATCAAGCGAATGCTTGCCATAATCCTGTATAATCCTTACGAAATATGTTCAATATTTTAGAGAATTTTATGTTTGAGTATTTAATTTCTCAAGCTTTTTGTTATTTAATTATTACTTCAGTTTCTTAATTAACCATGATATTTATTTAATTAATTAGTTTCTTGTAGATGTGTTGTTTCTAAGGGAGAAACTGAATCATAGTAATAATTTTTGTATATAAGTATCTCCCACTCATTACATTGAAATATCTATGAGTTTTGCTACACAGTCCGAAAAATTGACCCGAAATTTGGTCTATATGACGTGTTCTTACACGGTTGGTCTAGTAGGCTGGTTCGACCACTACTTGAGTGGAATTTTACTACATAACATGGGATAACTAATCATGACACTTCATGAGGGACAAATTTCGGATCAAATTTTCATGTGGAATTTCCCAATATCTATATACTTCTTCTCAATGAAACAATTAATTAATTTTGTTATTAGAATCCCTTCATTGTTGGTAAGCTAAGGAAACGCCCAATCCGATAGATGAATTAAAATCCTCTCCCCCCATTTTTTTTGTCTCATTATGCCCCATCCACCAAATTATACCACGTGTCCCTAGTATTATACCTTGTTTGTTTTCGAATTTTAACAAATAGTAAAAATCCCAATTAAATCCAGATTTAACTCTAAATTAACAACAAGTAATTATATATAAGGATTAGTCCTAAATTTGATTACATTCCCCATAAGGTTTTAGAATGAAAATATGAAATATAATTTAACTAGACAAACAAGAAATAACATTAAAAACTGAAAAATGACACGTGTCATTATTTGGTGGATGGGGCACAGTGGGACACAAAAAATGGGGGAAGATGATTTTTATCCCTGTTAGATTCCTCTTATAAATAACTAAATAAATATGTTAAAATATAACTGAACTTGGGCTGAATTGGACAACTTTGATTTGGGCCCACTTTGAGCACATATAACTAGAAGCCTTTTGATTATGGGCCTTCGTAGGATGATGTCTGGCTGTTTGCTTCTTTTGGAAATCAGGTCTTGGCCATAGTACTTCACCCCGTCCTGTTTACATCTCGATTGTATTTAAATAAAATACCCCAGTATTAGCGATATAATCATCCACGTGGCGGCCATCCTCGTTCGCCATCTTCCTTTTGAGTTTTAGCAGTTGCTTAGGATTCGTATGTTGTAACAAACGCATTGAAGCAAAGACACCGTTTCCCAGAAGAAGAATACAAGAAACCAGCCATGGAAGTAATCTCCCCAAGTATCTCCAACCAATTGCAAATGGCAAAAACTAGAAATCTGAAGTACTGTCTTTTATCCTAATTACAACGTTTACTTTTACCTTCACATAGTGACACACGCCATATTCAATGTATATTTACACCTTTTTTTTTCTTTTCTGTTTATAAAAAGTTAAGTTATACCTTAAGTCACTTTCTCGACCATATCACCATGTTCAACGTGAAGGCAATCAAGCAGCAAGCATTTTGGCTAGAGAAAGGCTTTGGGTCGAGGAATATGGTATATTGGTATTGGTCTCCCCAAGGGCAATTTAACATGTTATATATATATAGTCAAAGATATATAGTAGTAACTAATAATCTAAACTTTCGAGTTAATTACGAAGTTTTTCTATTTATTTTTTTCTCAAAAAGACAAAAAGTTTAGCTTTGTTTTAGATTCTAATTATACTCGTCCTGATTGTTTTGTATAATATAATGCAAAATTGGCTTTTTTTTTTTGAGTTAGACTTATTATTCTGTAATTGGCTTACAGACCCTTTAGTAATATTCTCTTGTTTATTTAACGAAGAACAAAGTCAAAGGTTTGACCTCGTCTTTTCTAATAATTACTAATTGTTTTCGTAATTTATTTTAGGCTTTTCCTCAGGATCCATACATTATACTTTTCTCCCCACATTTGCTTATGTCAGTCTATCTTGGCTTAATTTGTTTGTGCCATAATGCCATTGGTGCAATGGCGGCTCATATGTTCCATGCCCATTTAGTCAACGGATACGTAGTATTAGTAGTAACACTAAATATTTCATGTAAGCATTTGAGACTAAATTAATATAATATGCTTCCCTAGTACTGTGAGATTTTAAATTCAAATGTTATAAATATTCATTCATCAATGTTATACTGTGGAGTTTGTTTGTTGATATTGTTGATTTTATCATTTGCATCGAATATTTAGATACATAGAGAGAAATCTAACCTTAATGATTTGATTTTTTTATTTATTTTCAGTACTAGGAAAAAGAATGGTTACTCAAAAATTATCTTAAAGGAGAAACCAGTTGCCAAAATAGTAACCACTAAAGAAAAATAATAGAAACAAGAGAGAGTTAGCTATTATAAGAAGAGATAACTACCAATCTAGCTTCAAATGCCAACTATTACAAAGAAAAATATTGACAGGATCTTTAGCAACATTGTTAAGATCAACTAATTTGAATCTAATAGAATTTGCCACCACTTGAAAAAAACTGATCAACAATACTTCTCGTCTTATTCTGAAAAATTCGAGTATTGCTTAATAATGATTTGATTACTACATTCTAAAAAAAAGTAAACTAATATTTTATTGAACAATCAGAAAATATATATATATTAGAGAAGCAAAAAAGAACATAAAGAAAACAACAAGACTCAAATTTAACTTCATTGGTAGTTCGTACTTTGAAATTGTAGATCATATCTTTGAATTTTTTTTTTTGGCAGAACCATATCTTTGAATTTATAGTCCCACAAACTACAACAAGAAAATCCCACAAATTAGTATCCCTAGTAAGTAGTACTTACTAAGTACTATTGATAATGGCGTTACTAAAGTCTTAGTTGTGTTTCCGGCCAAAAAAAATAAAGTCATAGTTGTGTGGACCAGCAAGGTAGCTACATACAGCTCATCGTCATCTTTGTTTCTTTTCCCTTTCTATATATATGCCCATAGCCTGCTAGCATCCATATATAAAAGAAAATAAGAAATCCAAATGTAGCCTTGGCATTTGGGTACGTATATTTAGAGATTAGAGAGAATTAAGATGGGTTTATTGTACTTCACCAAAAAACTCAGCAAAACTGATGTAGAGAAGAGATTGGCATTGCCTACGAAATACATGAAGCATCTGCCTGAGTTTCGTGGAGGTCATCAGGCAGTTCTAAACTTACCCGTCAGGGATATTGTGGATGGGACTCAATGGCACTTTGGTTACACCATTCGATATGAAGGTCACCCAAAACCTGTCCTTTCCTCAGGTTGGTGTAACTTTGTAAAACACAAATGTCTGAAACCCGGAGACAAGATCATATTTAACATGGATCAATATTACAATGTTAATGTTGCTGCTCCATTCTATACAATTGGAGTCAAAAGAAGAATTAGACTTCTTGGTAAGGAGGTTTGGACTGCTGTTTTTTAAACATACACGAAATTATGAAGCAGCTTAATTAATTAGGTGTACTTATATATAAGCATGCACGGTTTAGTTGCATTGTTATATATAGTACAATGGAATAAGAGATATGATACATCACTAGGCCAATTACAAGCCATATGCTTTTCTTCTTTTCCTTTTTATATGCAAAAAAAATGATCTTCATGATCATTTGCCTTAAATAAATGAAGGTGGCTGAACTTTGTTTCTTGTTTCCTCATTATGTTCTCTGCAATTCATATACCTTACCTTTTTTTTTTTTCTGCAAAATTATTTTTTTTATAGGCCTAATGTCTAAATTGGGCCTAAACTTTCCAAACTTGCTCAATTTGAGTCTAAACCTTTAAACAAGACCAAATTGGACCTAAACGTTAGCAAATTGCACCAAAGCCTATTTTGGACGGGATTGTGACAGTGAAATGCACTCACCGTTACTATAATTCCAAATTTCTGTCCAAAATAGGCCCAATCTGGTGCAATTTGCTAACGTTTAGGTTCAATTTGACCATGTTTAAAGGTTTAGCCTCAAATTGAATAAGCTTGGAAAGTTTAGGCCCAATTTAGACATTTAGACTTTTTTTTATATAGTTACAAATTAAAATTATTCAAGCTAGATTCAAATTGGAGACTTTAATTGAGGAAAACAGTACGGAACCACTCGTTGGTTAGCAAAATTCTTAAACCAAAACAACATTCGCAATCCAACAATTCTAAGGCCTTCTTCCTCCATTCAAAAGCAAGGCACTGTTTGCAACTCTTTGGGTTTGGGACTTAAAAAATATAATGGGGCAGACAGAACCTTGGGTGTATCCATTTCGGCCCAATTTAGAACGACGCTAGTTATTGGGCCATTATGAAATAGGCACTTTTCGGCCTGATAAGCTTCAACACGGCTTAACTCGACTCACGGCCGAGTCGCCGCAACTTCTTTTTCCGAGTTTGGAGTCGTTCGAAGTTTCCACACAACAGTCTTTTTTTTCCACCGGACCATCTCTCCCTCGCAGTCGCAGTCTTAGCTCTCTCTCTTTATCCGAACCAGATATTCTATTACTTGAATGAAACTAGAAATAATCTCGTCAACGTAATGGTAAAAACAAGACAGCAAAAATCGAAGCCTAAAAAACAGCATCCGCAGGTAACTTTTCTACTACTTTTTTCTTCTTCATGATATTTGATCTATCTCTCCCTTTCTGTTTGGTTTTTAGGTTTTTCCAATTCAGTTTATAGTTTACAATCTTTTGTATGTTTGCACATGTTTATTACGAATTTTATAGATAATTTATTATGAAATATATGAGGAGCAAAGCAATGCACTTAAAATTTTGCTATAGATAGATATCAATTTCTACTAATGGAAAAGGAACTGATTAAACCATGTTTATGTTGGATTAAGTTTGAATAGTTTTGCATATTCAATTTGAGAATAGCAGAATAGTATATTTCGCTAACAAAATATCTGAATGACGGTTCAATTAATGCTTTTAGTTGGTGTTTATTTCTTAATCCTGCAAAAATTACCAAAACAAAATCCGTTTGGTGGACTCTCAGGTAAAGAAGCAGGGAAAGCAGACAGATATCTCTCAGTTTCGAGCGCAGCTTGATGCGTTAGGGCTAAAAATCATCCAACTGACTGCAGATGGTAATTGCTTCTTCAGGTTTGTGTCTTTTGGATTCTACTTTTTTGGTTTGTAGTAGCATTTGTAGCATTTGATTGTTAATCTGATTTTTGTATTAGAGTTGCACATCTTCTTTGATTTGTTTAAGTTGTTTACTCTATCTTAGTTACCAGGGCTCTTGCTGATCAGTTAGAAGGTGATGAGGAGGAACATGGAAAATATCGCAGCATGGTGGTGCAATATATAGTGGTAAATGATGATGATAGAAAGAAAAGTCTTGGTTATTGCTTTTGTTATGATTTGAATACGTCTGTTACTATGAATCTCTGATTCTCTTTGCTAGGTTATTTTATTTTGTTGTTTTGTCGGCAAAATTTTATTTAGTAATCGAATAAGATATATATTCTAGTGCATTAAAGGACTGCCTAATGAAAACATGCCTCTTCCCCATTCATGGAACAACCTAAACATAGAAAAATAATGATGACCAAAATTTGCATAATTGGTAGAGTCTGGCATGATCTGCATTAGTTTAATTGATTTTTATATTTATAGTTAAACAGTCAATTAGATGGATGCTAATTTCCTTTAGATGACGTTTCATAAATTTTTGTGGCTTACTTGCCATGTTGGATGATTTATGATTTATTTGTCACTTGTTTTACTCTCTTCCCATCCAAGCCTTTCCCATCTTTTCGTCTAATTGAAGATCCAGCGTTTAGACAAATCTCACTTTATACCTGATATTTAACAGAAAAACCGTGAAATGTTTGAACCGTTCATCGAGGATGACGTCCCATTTGATGAATACTGTCAGTCCATGGAAAAGGATGGCACATGGGCTGGACATATGGAACTGCAGGCAGCTTCTCTTGTTACTCGCAGAAATATATGCATACACCGGGTACATTCTTATGTTTTCCTTTCTGCTAAGGTTAGTTGCGCATTGTGGAACTGATCTCTCATGCTATACATGGTATATAGAATATGTCACCTCGTTGGTACATAAAGAATTTTGATGATCGTGGAGCTCGAATGGTCCATTTGTGAGTGTTAAAGAATTCCCTTTTTTTTTCCTCTTCTCATTTTGCTTTTACATGTTCTGATTATAGTCTATGGTCTCAGTTGTGCGGTATGATTTGAAAATGTTTTTCAGATCATATCATGATGGGGAACACTACAATAGTGTAAGGTTAAAAGAAGACCCCTGTAATGGTCCAGCAATTCCTGTTATAATTAAGGTTTGTACTTGTATCCATTCTGCGTTGAGTTTGAATGCCTTATTGTTAATAATAGCCTAATAACTCCTAGTTCGTCAAAAGGCTGATGCTGATATCTCGGCATCATCTAATCAAGCAAAAGCTGCAGTTAGTAAGCCACAGGGCACAGCTGGTAAGGACAATATAAATACAGGATCAATCAAATTGGTGATGGCTGGAAGTGGTTGTGAAAGTGCTGACAAAGTTGAACAGGTGAGACACTGAATTCTTTTTTTTTTCTTTTTTTGTCTCTCTCTGTCTTTATTATCCCCTTTGCAATTGTGGCTTTCTAAGTTATGGCCTCAAAGTCCCCTGTTCTCCATACTCAAGAATCATGATATGCATGGAATATTTTAAGTCCTTACTTGTACTTCTTCAGGTTTTACTTGAAGTAGACGGTGATATTGATGCTGCTATAGAGTTTCTGATAGCTGAACAAGGAAGCGAACAAGACACTGCTAAAAATGATTCACTTCCTCATCATGCAGATGGTTCTTATGGTAATGGCCGGTCAGTATATGCACATTCTAGATATTGTTGTTAGGGTTCGCCTTATATATTTACTTTTCTTCTGGAAATGAAAAGTGTTATCTTTTTCTATGTTTCTTGGGTTAGTAAGACACTTGTTCATAACTTGATGAGATCAGAAAGGCTACAACATGAAACAAGAAAAACTTGTAGACTAATATGTATGAATCGTAATCGGTAACATGCAGTAGCAATGATTTCTCTGTTTCCCCCAGTCAAAGACCATCCTTGGACCTTGGTTGCATTAATGGATTTTTGTGATGTATTATCTGAAAATTTACATGGTAGACTTGAGTAGGAACGATTTATGTTTTACTCAATGAAAATGCATTTAACGATTTATGTTCCATTCCTCCTCGCATTTCATCATCTGTAATTAGTTTCTTAATTATTAAAACAGGAAGATAGATATGTTTTCACTATCTCTGTTAAATAGGATTTATGCCACTTAATGTCTGCTTAAAATTTGGTGTGTTTTCACTTTGCTTTTCTTTTAAATGATGTTTAAAAACATTATGGTTTGATATCTATGGTACTTATCTGTTTTTTAATATGGTATCCAGGTAATGATGAAAATGGAAATAGTGAACAACACAAGGAAGAAGCAGTAAGGAAAACCTGCAAGCAGGATCCATCTAGTGATAGCATTAAAACTCTTGATGATAGCAGTTCTCGACCAGATGAAAAGGTTTAATGCTACGATGGATGTATATATATATATATATATATATATATATATTTTCCCTTATTAGGAACACGGTTTGATTTTCACCCTTTTCTCCTCTTTAACCTCATTAATTGCAGAAGATCCCAAGAAACAAGTTATGCCCTTGTGGGTCAAAGAAAAAATACAAGGCCTGTTGTGGATCAGCCTCACGGAAGTCATCAACTAAACTCATAGTGTATACTACCTGGAACACTGTTTTTCTTTTCTATCTATTTTATACTGATTAAGCTAAATGCTATATGCAATAGTTCTACTACTCAAATTCAAGCAAGGGTGCAATATTCCTATCTTTAATTATTGATGATAGAAAGCTTGAGGTTTCTTAATATTGTCTTGTATTAAAGATGTTAACAACTCCTAAGAAAAAGAGCTCATTATTTTCCAATGTTACAATTTATTATGTAGTAACCAAACATCGGATGCCAGGAGGGGTAGAAAAGATCGGATACAAGGCAAGAAGGGAGCATCTGCTACACCTGCAGCATCCCCTGGATCAGATGGAGGGGCACCCGACGTGGGTGCACTTTGCATATGATCTTAATGTCATGTGAGTGCCCGTGTCCCCTTTATTATCCTCAATGCTTCTCATTATTATTCCCTAACTTCTGCGAATCGATGCATAAGTGCACATACATTTCTTTCATTCTGATCTTGCAATGGGAGTTTATTTTCATTTTTACCCAAGGGAGAAACCGCTGTTGTCAAGATTAACACTTATTGCCGAGAAATTTGAGCCATCTTAAGTAAGTTCATCTTGCTAATTATTTTGATCTTTCTTTGTAGCTCTCCAATGTGCCATATATCACTATCCCCACATGCTTCCAATTAGTTTACAACTGTCAGACAAGTACTTATGCTGTCAGCCTCGACAAAATGAATTTGAGTACTCAATTTCAATTTGATGCTCATGCTTTTATTCTGGTGGTGATTCCTCATTACATCCAAATGTTAGCAGGACAAACAGGTTTAGCTTTTCAACTCCAGCTTATTCGAAATTCGTTGTAAACGGGTCTCTCTCTTGCCAAAAAGTGAGATTATACAATAGGGAATGATGATGAAGGGAACGAATCATATATAGAACAGGTTTTTGTTAAACATATATACTTAAGCGAGAATTCTCAAAATGCTCGAGGGATTCGATAATTCCAAGTCAATGAAGAATTCCCAATAGTGTTGAGAAACATTTACTTCTTTTACAAGCATTGAAGATATAATTGTCCGCATATGACTAGTACTAAATAGATGTATAACTGTCTGCTTCATGTATATGGAAGACGTATATTGAATGATTTTATTCTTTCAAGTCATTTTTGGCAACTTATCCTTTAAGAAGCCAAGAAAATGTTCTGATTCGTTTGGGAGAAATTTTTCAAGGAAAATGAAAATTTTGGAAACTGGGAATGAAAAGGAAAGGTTCGATGCGTCTTAAGTTGGGAATTGATATAATACTTCAGATTTACTAGATTCTAGCTTTCCATCAAGCCTTCAATCTCTTCCCTAGTTCCCTTAGATAAAATTTTCTTAGAAAAGATACACCTCACCTTTTCTTGATTGGAATTTTCTTACAACACTTTCCTAGAATCCAAACAAAGTTCTTCTGGAACTGAGCCCAAGAGAAATGGGCAAGAAGCCCACTATACTGCTTGTTATTTCTTTTAAACTTGGTCAACTTTTGGGTCTTTTAGGGCTCCAAGCAAAGTAAGCAACCGAAAAGGTTCATGGAGCCTGACAACCTGACTGTTGTTGAGTTAAAAGTCAATGAGTAAACTTGGCTTATAATAACTAAAACGAATTTCTATGATTAGAAAGTGGGTCAAGGCTAAAAAACTTTGCTTTGAAAACTAAGATTCTTCAATTAAGGAAAGCCGAAAAGGGTTTACAGCAAATTCCACAGCAAGCAACAATGTTAAGTCATAATAAAGAAACCTTAATCAGGATTAACCATTTAAAACGTTATAAACCAACCAATTAGCTAATATTAGAAAAGTTTACTAAAGTTTCTATATTCTTAAGGTTGCTTTATGCCAATTGCCAAGATTATTTACCTACCCTTTTTAGTGAAAAACTGAAAACCTAACCCAATGAGAAATATAAAAGCAAAGTGTTTCTTTACTTTGGCTAAAATTGGAAAGTCGTCCCTAATCTTTCTTTGTCCTAAAAGGGGAAATTATTATTTTTCCGCTTGGGATTAGACAAATTTGACAAAACCTCCATGATAATTAGCACCCAAAGGGCAGTCACATCTCCATCAAAACATTAAAAACCCAACTTAGTACTAATTTGTTTTTAAATGTAATAATAGTTGTAACATGATTGTGAAGTGTGAACAAATTTCATGGAAATTTCTCTCTTTTATTTTATTTCTTCCATTTTTCCTTTTAACCAATCATTAAAATACTTTTATAAGGTATAAAGGGGGAAAATTGATATGGTATCAATTAGGGAAACTGCGGTAAAAAAAAATTAATTATAACTTGTTGCAGATGTCATTCAGATTTATGGATGATTAAAAGGAGAATATAACGTACGGCATGAACTAAAGTGGAAATACATCAATGAACCCATATTCATTTTGATCAATTATAATAATTGAATTTTGAAGAAAAAAAATTGTAAATTGTATAAATTTCATTGTCAAGTTTTTCAGATTCAGCTTTGAGTTGAGTGGGGCATAGTAATAATAAAATCATTTACGAAACAAATATAGCATGGAAGATGGAACCTGCAAAGGATGAATATAGAGGAAACTGCAAGACAAGTGGATATTTTTTCTTTCTTTCTATTGCATCTTTTTCCGTGGGTTTTCTTGAACAATCATAGAACTTTCACGTGAGCCACATTTCAATCATCCAAAACTCACGTAAAAGAATACAAATTTGTGCCAAAAATCAAGCAAAAAGAACCCCTTACGTACACATACTCAATTATATGTACTATGTTTCCTTTGAACAAGAAACCTTATGTACTATCATCGTGCTCATCCTAATTTTATTTGGGTGTATAGAAGATATATAGGGAAAATGCTTATTTAATTAAAGGGAAAATTCATTGTGTTCATCGTAATTTGTTTAGAGAAAATAACAACGATTAGATTAACTTTTTTTGGATTAACGATTAGATTAACTTTGAAACAATGTATATAGACAAATTATATAATACACCGTCAGTGGAGTTTAGCACACTACACAAGCGGGTCCTGAAGGGTGACATATGTCCTCTAGGAACTAGATTGAAATATTTAAAACTTAATTAATTAAAAAAATAGATATGTGTCAACTCCATAACTCGTTTATAAAGTCTAAAATTTACACTGTTAGTATATCAAATAATTACCCACATATATTTGTTTCGTTTCTAGATACATTTAATTAATCTTGTGATCTATATGCTTGATTAAAACTAATTAGGTGTCAATACATAAAGAAACTTTCAATTATATATTATCTATACACGACATATGAATATTATATTTCAAGAGTACTAAAGGTTTCCATTTTACTAAGACAATTAGACAACAAGTACATATAAAAAGTATAGTGTGGTCACAAATCTAAATTTCTTTATGGAATTATAGAGGGAAGAAAATGCAAAAAGTAGAGTGAAGAGAATAAAAATCATCATCATTCATCATTTGATAAAACGCACTTTCCCCTTTAATTGATACCACCTAAAGGGAAACGAATGGCTAAAGATAAATTGGTTGATTTATGGTGTGGCCCATTTTTTAAAAATCACCACACAACACAACCCAACTTACATCAACTTATTTGGATCTCGACAATCTTTCCAAACTAGGAAAATACCCTAATAATCATTATTTTTTAATAATTGAACTTGCTTTTTTTCCCCTTTTTCTAAAGTATAATTATAATTTGTTCCTTCAAATATCTCAATAGTTTTGGTTTTTTTCGTTTATATTTTTCTGTTGCCCTGCTCCAATTCACAGATTCAGTGACAATAATGCCACGTGCATACAAGCCTGCTCTAACACATTCAATAATAGTAATAAGTTATAAGTAGTCAGAAGAAAACCCCACCTATATTGTTGGTATTTACTTCTGAAAGCAGCAGATTTATAAGATTTCATTTGATTTCGATCCATTCAATGCCAAATATATTTTCTGAAAACTATATATTAAAAAAAAAAAAGAACAATGTGTCGGCAATATTTTGATATGATTAATGTACTTTTTAATAATTATAAAGTTTATGTTGTTTTGCTTATTTATTTTGATTTTTACAAGGTTTTCTTACTTATCTCTTCGTTGCTTCCTTTTCAAACCGAAAAAGTTGAAAATAACATCCATAATATGTATGTTTCACGTTTATTGGGGGACCAAAGCTACGAGGTTCCATATTCGGCAACTGACAATAACTAGACATATACTATATGATCATATATGAATTAATATTAAATATATAGAAATAGAGTGATAGACATTTTGATTATCTAAAATAAAACTATTATTAAAGTTGATTGGATTCGTAATTTGCATATATAGTGAGACTTTGTCAACTCGAACACACGTAGAAAAACGATAGAATATGTATATATACAAAATAAAAGTACTTGTACGTATAAAGTAGTTGGAAAGTAATATTGTACAAACAATTATATTATTATATGAGGCCTCGAATTTTCAATTCTTTACCCCAAGACATTCAATTCTTCTTTCTTTGGGATGATGATAATATAGTTAATTCGATAGTAGATGTTAATTAGGTAATTATTATATAATTAGTTCTCTATAGCTAGTTTAATTTGTTCTATTCTTTGTATGCAACACTATATGTTATGTATGATACTTGAATCAGAGACCTCGCCCGTGAAGTGAATCATCGCACCTACGGTCCAACCAAATAGCAAAGACTTCGCTTTTAATTTGATAGTTGAGAGATTGAAAAAGTCATGTATACAAAGTATGGATTTGAATTTCGCTCTCATCCACACCTTATAAAAAAAAAAAAAAACAGATAAAGTTGATTTAAACCTAAGTCATAGTTTATGTCTATACGTACAAAGAAAGAATTCATGTTGGGTAGCAAGAATTTGTTGAGAAAATTAAAAGGGGACCACGAGAGGAGCCAGCTGCCTTCTATTTCTAGATAATATTATTTTCGTTTTACAAATGGAAAGGAATATCATTTTCTTCATAAGTGGTCCAAAGGGTTTAACGTGTAATCGAGTCCAAGGATATAAGAAAATGAGCATTTTCACCTTATTAATTCCATGAGCTGGGGAAGAGCTCCATCATCTCGATCATATTTATATGGATTGCAATTATAAATATAATTATAACATGAATGAGATTACAATCAATGAAAAAAGATGTTGGTTTGAGTTATTAATTGACCCAAAAAATGTTAGGTCATGAAAGGAACAAGACATGAATATGTAGTTATACTTATACATAAATGATTTCTTTCTGTGGTCACAAAAAGGGACATAACATGAAACCTAGAACCAGAGCTGATCAGAAAGAACAATAAATAAAACAATTCAATAATTTTTCATCATAGGAATAATGTTTTCTTTTTTGTTTTATTATTATTAGATGAATATATAGAAAGAGAAATATATCAAATCATTATTATTTTGCAACATGTGTCAAGAAATTAGCAGCTCCATGCCTTTCCATGAAAAATGGAGTTAGCCATAGATGCTTTAGAGCAATCATCTTGTTGTTTTATACCGATTTTCCCAATGAAAAAAAAACTTTCCCAAAATGAAAATTATATATGCATTTTCTCTTGTTTTTTATATGATTTATATCATGTCTCCCTCATCTCTCTTTATTATAGTTGATAAAATGAAAAAAAAAAGAAGGGAAAGGATGGTGACGACACATAATTAACTCATTAATAGCTAAACTTGTACCCAATTAAAGCTAAACAACTCAATTAGAACTCTTAATTGCTATCTAAACTAAATTCACGAGTTAAATTTAGTTTAGATATGATTTGATCCTTAGAAAAGCTTTTAATTTCACATGCTTCTTCACATGGGCATAATCATCTATATTCTCATATATAGCATTAATAAACAAAATAGTCCATTTTAGGGTAACAAACTAACAATCAAAGCAAACTTTTTCTTCACTTTTACAATATATATCAATTCAAATGTTCTTTATTTAAAGATTGAAAAAGGAGAAAAAAACCAAATCCAAATTCTAATAACCAAAGTTTGGAGGGTAAAGATAATGCTTTGCCAATGTTATTTCATTTTCCATGACAGCCACACCCTTATCTCTCTCAAAGCAATGCATGGCTTAACATAACTTTAAATCTTAACCAAGGAAACCCACCAATCATAGCCAACCACCTGTCCAAGCAATCATATTCACTAAAGAAAGTGAAATTTGCCCTTAACCTCATGATCAAGACATAAAATATTCTGATCAAATCAATTGGGCAAAAAAAAAGAAAAAAAAAAGCTAAGAGTATAGTAGACAAAGAGGCAAAAATAGGTGGTGTGTATATAACAAACCCAGAATAGAATTCCATAAATAGAAAGTGTCTGAAGGGAGGGAAAGAGTGAATGTGTTAAGAGGGAGAGTAATGGCAAAATGGGTAAAGCCAAAAATCCTATAAAGGGAAACCCAATGAAGTAGTTTTTTCAGAGTGAATGATGAAAGCGATCTAACACTTAAAAATATTTATCAATATTAATTTCCCCAAAGTGATTTCTCAAATGAAAAATGTAAAAAGTAGGGTTTTTTTACAAGAAAAATAGGGACCAATGCCTGCACAGTCAAGTCCCAGTCGCAGTCACAGTCCGAATTCATCAGCCACTCGAAAAATCAGTAATGTTAAACAACAATAATAATAATAATCAACAAGTTGAAAAGGAAATGAGAAAAAAAATCAGAAAATTAACAAAAATTATTTATAGTATATGTACTGTAATTGAAAAAATATTTAATAATTAGATTTATGTTAAGAAAGATACAGGAGAAGAAATGCCAGCCGTTGAAGAAATCCTATAAATAGAAAGAAACTACTTTAAAAGGCAAAAAAAGTAAACCCCACACCAAAAAACCCATTGATTTTTTAACTTTTAACTCATTTTTGATTCTTTTGTATTTCTATGCCTTTGGCCCTTTGGGTTTGGCTTTCAATTTTCCTCAACTTTTGTCCCCACTTCCCAAATCACCAACCGGTTTCTCTTTTTTTATCTCCACATGGTTAGTAAGAAAGAAAAAAAGAGTATTCCTCTTCTACGGTATTTTATATTATGCATTAAAAACTTGTGAAAATTGTAATAATTGTGAAAATTTTCAAGAAAAAATAAAAGAGGAAGAGATGAATGATGAATCTGTCTGAGGATTTGGCAGTGTTTCGTAGATCCGATGCAAAGAAAAAGGATCTATTAAGAGAGAGAGAAAGAGAGTGTCTTTAAACTACTACAGGACACACTCACTTTGTTCCCTTTTTGCAATGCTTGTTTCATCTTTTTATCTACACTTTACATTGCGCGTGGCAACCACTCTTCTTCCTTACATAACATATATAGTAAGTACTATTTACCCATTGCTTAATTACACTTCATTCACAACTAACTTAAGCTACCATTGCTTTCCTATTCTTGGTGTAATGGCACAAGAAGCTTTAAAGAAGGCATGAAAGTTTGGATTTGAGTTCAAACCTTCTTCTTTTCTTATCATCTAAACGAGGGGAAAAAAAGGAGAAAAATTCAAGTCCCGAAATGAAAATTGCATGTTCAAAAGAGTTCAAAATGGAGATTTTCGATTTGAATTATGTTGAAATTTAGGTATTTTTACTTGTTTTGATATGTAAGAAGCTGAAGTTAACTTAGATCTTGAAATAAGGTTCATAACAACACTCAAAAACATCATTTTCCAACAAATAAATAAATCAGGAGGCGAATCTCTTGAGATTATGAATTCATGTAATTTGTTACTTAAAAACACATCATTTGTAGTTATCATACTAAAATATTAACACGATTAGGCAAGGTATAAGGTCCATAACAACACTCGAAAACATTATTTTTCAACAAATGAATAAAATCAGGAGACGAATCCCTCGAGAACATGAATTCATGTGTCATTTTTGTTATTCAAAAACACATCATTTGTAATTTTCATACTAAAATATTATAGCATAATTGGGTTGGGTGAGAAACCAAAAAAAGAGCAAAATTAAGGATGGGTATGATTCCTTGCTTGAGAGGGTTGTGGATGGAATGGAACAAATTGACAATATTTTTGGGGCAGCAAGAAGCAGCTCACACAGTTCATCCTCACATGCAAAATGTGATAGGGATTCTGACATAAAGCCTTTAAAAGTGATGCTTATAATGCTTCTTTTTTCAGCTATGAGTTCCATAAAATTTTGCCCAGCATTTCTGTTTGACTATATTTATATATATACACCATGCCAACTATTAATATATATATACTACTAAACTATGTACTAAGTACTCTAAACAAAGTTTTCATTTCATTGGTTTCTTTAATAATATTATATACTCCATGTATAGTAGAAACCAATGATAACAAAGTGCTCTTATATAATTTGATTTCTTTTGTCAGAATTATATTAAAATTTGTTTGATTATATAGGAAGCAGCATATTCTTCTCAACTTTTTGACAAAGATAAATTAATTAATTTATTATTAAAACATTGAATTACGATCCAAGATTGATTAATTTAACTTTTTAATCCCCAAAAGCAAGTTCAAGTTGAATGAAATGTGCATGAATGAATCCCTAACCAAAGAGACAATGATTATTTTTATAATAATTGAAGCAAAAATATCAGCAAATATTTAAGTAGATGATGATGACAGAAGAAGGTGGCCTTGACCTTTCTCCTTATAGAAAAATTTCCTCTTTTAAAAAAAAAAAAAATCCCTCTGCCCCATATGCCAACTGAATTAAAAAATTTAAGAATGACGACCCAAATGACGAAATCAAAATACATATTTAAATCAATTTGGTATTACCCTCTCAATATCTTAATAGCCAAAAAGGACAATAATTAAAAATCATGCACCAATTGCCCTTAATATTGGACTCAATATCAAATAAATAAAGTTTTGATTTGTGGGTGGAGGGGAATTTTCATTCATATTTAAAGCCAAGAGACACCCTTTTTTCCTCGTACACACACACACTCTCTCTCTCTCGTAGGTTATCTTTTTTGTGTCAAAAAAAAGAATATTAAAATAGAACAAGTTAAATTAAAAAAATAGTAAAATTTCATTATGGAGATGTGTTCTGGTTTCTGTTCAGTTTGTGTTGTGTTCTGCCCCCTTAGCCAATGAAATGTCTCACTGTTTTCTACTTTGTTTTTAAGGGGTAAAACCCAAGATTTTGAAGTCGTACTAGACTTTGCCCTTTTAAAGTCATTTTCCTCGTAAACTGACAGCAGCAAGGCGCAAGCAAAGCAAAGGGTTAAACCCAAAGTAAACACTTACCCATATAACCCTTTTGGCTCTTTTTTTTTTTTTTTTTAAGGCCTCTGCTATTTCCTTTTTACTTACAAAATTCAATTGATTTGTCCTTTTAAAAGCAATGGGAGGGTTAAGATTGATAAGTCCCTCTCGCCATTATAGCAATGTCTGACTGCTTTTGTGTCCAAAGAACTGATTCAAAGGAATTCATCACCATCCCAGTGATATTTCCAAGAGACTCTAAATATCATACTAGTAAATTACTAATACAATTCCCATTCTTGTATACATTATTTTCTACTTCGGTTATTAGATATCGAACCCTAACTATTAAAAAATCCAACATTCTACCAACAGACTAAATGCCCGATGACCTGATAAATCCATTTTTATTCAACAATTTTCTTATTTTTTGCTCTGGCATGAACTCCATTACTAATATATATGCAAGCATCAAGCAACAAATGAAACTATAATAGTGATAATTATATATAATATTGATATAGTAGGAGAAATGGCCAATGGGGTTACAATAATAGCAAGAGTATAGGGTAGGGCGGCAACAAAGCAATTTGTATTTAAGACAGTAAATAAAAAAGAGATGAGCAGTTTTTTTTAGTCAGAAATCACCAGAATAGGAGTATCTAGTTTCAACGTTTTCGTCGGTTTGTTAGTTTGACCGAAGCCCCAACAACAACTTCGACAGACTAGGAATTTTCCTTTTTTTTCCTGTTTTTCCTTTTGGCTCTCTCTAGGGAAGGAAGTTGCAGATCAGTGGGGGGAAGATCAAGAAGAGTATATATCCCAACACTTAAAGCATTCATCTTTACAAAACCAACAAGGTGAATTTGAAGGGATTTTTTTTAATTTGATTAGTGGGAGAAAAGAAAAGAAATTAACAAAAAAAAGATAAAAAATTAATGGCTACTAAATTTGGGTCAAGAGGGTCTCATTAGTGAATGGAACCCATTTTTCTGCAGCCAATTGTGGGAAGGTCTATTAATCTGCGATGGGAATCCTGATGATGCTGCAGCATTTGCAAACAATTGGTGAGGACTCGATTGCCACTGTTGTTGTTCATTGCTTGATAGTGAAAGATCACTCCCAATTCGTCCTCCGTTGCTGCTGCTTGGAAAATGAATCTACCCAAATATCCCAAAAACAACACCAAAATGCATGTCAGACCAAAAAAACCATTCAATATTCAAACCAATTCACAATACTAAGTATTATAATATGCCGCCAACCTGATAGGCTGGTTGATTAATGTGTGGTGGAAGAATATGAAACATATGGTTCTCCCCAGGTCTTCTCAACTGCCCATATCTTTGCATTTCATTATTAGACTTAATTGAGCCTGGCGATTGAATGTGGGTTTGGCTCAATAGCTGCATTGTTTCTGCCTCGCTATATCCATCTGTTCTTGATCTGTGATGAGGATCATCACTTCTACAAGCATCCTTCTGCACATTTAGCTGGTTTACACCAATAATTCAATTGTTACTATATAAACTAGAGTAGAATTAAGTAATTAAGATTTCATTAATGTTGAATAATCCTGACCTTATTAGGCCTAATAAAACCCCGATACCGCCAATCCGCCTCTGGGGGAAGACTATGTTGATTAACCATGGCATTTTGCCTATCAGAACCAAATTCTAAATTGTTTTGCTTTGAGGTTGAATTCCCCAAGCTCAAGTCAAGGTTATGATCTCCAGCATTGTTATTGCTTGAAGTTTCTGAAACAAATAAGCATGCAATTCTATAACTTATAACAAATCTTCTTAATGTATATAACATACATGTGAAAAATAAAATAATAATACCCAAATGTTCAAAATTACTACTACTACTTACCACCAGAATTAAGTTCATTTTCATAAATGCTGGGATCAAAGTTAGTAACAGCATCTTTGCCATTGCACTTAATTGCAGCTCTGTCATAAGCCCTACAAAACAAGGGACAAAAATGATTCAAAAACCCCACCAAATCCCACCAGATATATACTTAAATTAATTACTGCCGTATTTTTAAACAATTAAATAAAAAATTAGTACTAATGTAAAAGCACGAACCTTGCTGCTTCAATCTCGGTATCAAACAAGCCTAAATACACGTACCTGCAAGAAAATAAATCCAATTCCAACTACTCAATAAAGATACATATGAACATAGAAATAAATTAATGGATTTGCTAAGGATAGGGTAAAAAAAAAAGAGAGAGAATTTACTTTTTGCCTAAAAATTGGCCCATTCTAGCTTCCCATCTTCCACACTTGTGCAAAGTAACTCCTCTATATTTGGAGCTGCCTCTCGGAAATCCGGTGCTTTGTCGGCGAAGTACATGAACAAATTCTTCCTTGGTTAGGTTACTCATCTGTGTTGTTATATTATTAACACAAGAAAAAGAATCTTTCCTTTAGTGAACGATTGGGATTTTCCATTGCAACAAAATAAAAAGCAAAAGAAGACTGTAGAAGATAAGATACAACTATTCAAGATAAGATAAATTAACTTATGCTAATTTTTTTTTATAAAAAAAAATTCCACTTCTCTCTTTTTCTTTCTGGTTTTTTACCTGTTTCAAGTCATCTTCATAATCTTCAATACTAAAATTTATATCTGCTTCAACTCCTCTGAACTTGATTGCTGCCCTATCATATGCACTGCCAAAAATGAAGAAAAATCAAATTTTCTTAGATTTTGACATTATTTTTTCCCCAGAAAAAAAAAAAAAGGGTTCAGACTTCAGACTTCAGAGTTTTAAGACTTTAAGAGCTTACCGTGCAGCTGCATGTGCAGTGTCAAATCCACCTATAGAATTACAGAAAAAAAGAAAAACAAAAAACCCATTTTATCCACATAGAAAATTTGTCTGAAAAAAGAGAGGGAAATAAATGGTGAAGAAAAGAGAGTTGTTCATACCTAAATAAACTTGTTTTCCACAATCCCTGTACGTCAAACGACAAAACCAAAACAGCTTAAATTCTGATTGGTTTAAAAACAAAACAAAAAGTCCAAGAAACAAAAGAAAATCCGAAGCTTATGTTTGTAATAAAATGAGAAAGATCAGTTATATAAATGGAAAAAAACTAACCAAATATGAGACTCCCATCTCCCAGTTCTTCTATAAAAAGTAACTCCACGATACTGAGAGCTTCTTGACCTGGGTCCTCGCCGGCTTTTCTTCATCGGCTGCGAAACTTCGACGGATTTAGCGGCGGCAACCGGCTCCGATTGACAGAATTTGACGCCAACCCAGTGAGCCCGAGGGAACCCTCCTGGTCCACTTCCGCCGGAAGAGGCTCCCATTTCCGGGTCCTGATCGAGAGGGAAAAACTGTCGGGTCACAGGAGCCGGGTCACTATCCATGGACTCTTCTTCGTAAGGCACTGAGAAACCAAAAATCTTACTACTCCTTTTCTTCAAAGCCGCTGTTCCTCTTACTCTTTCTCCGTCTTCTTCCTCCGATCCATCCTCTACCACCACCGCCGATGAGCTCGAATTCGAAACGGATCCGACCCGTTTTCCCTTATCATCATCTCCATCTATGGAAGTTTTCTGCGATGAACATCCCTCGGATTCATCATCTCTTGGCTGATCAGGAGAGTCATTAAGATCCCACATTTTTTGAAAAAACCCCACTCTTTCCACCAACCTTTTCTTCTTCAGCTTACAAAACAAAATTTATTCTTCAAGAGACAAAACTTAGAAAATTTATAACATCACCATAATAATCTAAAAAACCAGAGAGAATTGTTGAGAAGAAAGAGATAGAGAGCTCAAAAAAAAAAACACCCTCTCTTTCTTTCTCTTTTGTATAATAGGTTTGCTCAAAAGCTAAAACAAATAAATGAGTATATATATATTAGAAGAAAGAAGAAGGGTTGTTTTTAAGAGGAAACAAACGAAAAAGAAAAGAAAAGAAGAAAAACCTAGGAGAGTTTTGTGAGTTAGCTAAAAGGTAGCATATAGCTAGGAAAAAAAGAAGAAGAAGAGGTTAAGTTATAAGTTAGAAGGAAAGATTTTTGTAAAAAAACCTGACTGCCCAATTCAGCATAGACGAGGCCAGTTTTAAGTTAAGCTTATAGCAAAAAAGCATCCACAATCTCCTTTATTAGTAGTTTTTTTTTTTTTACTTGGGTGTTATTTATTTTCTCTCTCTTTCCACTTGCCTTTTTCTTTGTATTTTTTTTTCTCTAAAAAAACAAAGGGAAGTGTTGTTTTTATGGGGGATTTCAATTTTATTTCATTTTCACAAGCTTTGCTTTTTTGATGAAAAAAAAATGAAAAAATTTGACATGGGTAGGTTCAAATGAAGCAAACATGGTATGATAGTAGTAAGTATTTAGTAGTAGTAAAATGAAGGATGGAGAAGAGGTGGGAAAAATGGGGAAAATGAAGAAAAGAAAAGAAAGGAACAATCTCTTTCTTACTCAACTTTCCCACGTTAACTAAATCGAAAAGCATCCAATTTTCTTTCTCTCTCATTAGTCTCTATTGATTACCCACTAATGGAAATAGACAGCGGAAAGACTTGAAAGGATGCTAATTACTCAATTACCTTAATTAGATACCACATAATTCATAAACTCACGTCACTTGACACTTGGACACTTGCTTTTATTTTTTTTATTTATTTATTACTATTGTTTATATAGTTTTTACCATAAGGAATAAGAAATGGGGCAGTAAATAAAAGTAAAATGGGGGTGGTAAAAATGAAATGGGGAAAGAAAAGGGAGGCAAGGGGAAGGGGAGTGTTTGGTATCAGAAAAGGAAATGAGAATAATGTTAGGAAAAGGAAAAACTTTCCAGAAAAGTCCAATCCAAGAGTACGGGAAGAGGGCCACCTTTGCCTCTTTCGTTCTACTCTCCACCAATGGCCTGCTTCTGCTGTACCTCGTATTTATGACCCTTTCTTCCTTCCCCACTCTCTCCCGCCGGCGCGTCTTTTTACCCCACCCTCTCTCTCCTACTTGTATTTAACTATTTATACGTATTTACTACTATAGATATACACTTAGTCCTGAACAAAAAAGATATAGACTTGTCATAAGTTAATCATAATATATTAACTAAGATGCAAATATGATACATGATGGCCAAAGAAAAATGATACATACATGATACATACATAGGATAATAAGTAGTAGTATTAACTAGTTACGACCTTACTTGAACGAGATTTGTGCTATAGGCTTGTACTTCGGTATCCTTTAGCACAAAAGTAATAATTAAGAGCTCGTTTGGTATCGTTTCCGTTTTCTGTTTTCTGTTGCCAATTTTCTGTTTTTGGAAACAAAACAGTGAAAACATGTTTGGCAGACTGTTTCCGTTTTCAAAAATTTTGGAAACAGAAGCAGTGTTTTGGAAAAAAGTGGAAGCAAGAATTTTGTATTTTCATGTTTTTCCAAAACACTTTCAAAACACAAAAGCATAATGATGAACAATAACTCACATACTTTTTAACCATTTTTTTTTAACTTTTTATTTAAAAACATACAACCAAATTGTATATCCAAACATGTTTTTGTTTTCAAAAATTGACAGCACAACAAAAACAAAACGAAAACGAAACAGAAACAAAAAACAGAAAAACGAAAACGATGCCAAACGACCCCTAAATAATTTGTCTTTAAGTATAAAATCTCATTTCAGTTGTCACCAAAAAACTCTCATTTAATGTTATTATTTCATACTAACATTTTTTCAAGGGAAAAGTTTTACAAATAAATATTTGTGTTTGTGTTAAGAATAATACTCACAATATTTTTAACTTAAAATTTACATGTACAAAGCTATTTAGCACGTACAACTTCTCCCCTTTTTAAAGTGATTTCTTTTAGAGATAAGCAATTACAGGTACTAAATAACTACATTAAAAAACAACACTTCGTACAAATATTAGGATATTTAGATATTTAGATACAATGATATATTGTTGTTTGCAGACATGCAAATTTAAATAAAAAATTGTGAGTGTTATTCTTTAATACAATCTTTAGCACGAATAGTTTTTCCCTTTTTTTAAACAAATTTCTTTTATTCGCTAAATATACTGAAATCTGATTAATTTGGAATCAAATTACATCAGATCATAAACGAAGAAAGAAACTATTGGTTGAGTTTATTCTCTTGATTATACTACTAGTCATTATAAGATTACACATTTATGTACTTTTTTATTTATTTAATTGGGATTTTAATTTGTAACTTCTATTTATTGTGTGTCAAAAACAATATATTGTTACTAAAATGCATGCTAGCTAGCAGCACTACACTAATTAGAATACCCACTTTAGTAGCCAACATCATCAATATATAGCTAAACATTGCTACTAAAATTTATTCTTGCTCAATGCATGACGTGAGTTACAAAACATTTTGGTGCTTTTGAATTCAAGCTTTCATTTTTTATAAAGAATGTCGGCTATGATGATATGTTATGTTATTTAAGACATTTCTTCCTTATTCTTTTAGTTATATTCACAAGTAAGCAAATTTTGATTATTTCTGTTAATTATGCTGTGCATTATTATCAATAAAATCTACTTTAGTAGCTCATTTATCAAACATTATAGTTATCAAATATTATGCTTAAAGTTATCATGATCTTTTAGCAAGTCAAAGATTAGATGTAATTATATACTCAGCGTTTTACATAATTATTGATGGTCCAAAAAAGAGTTAAAATAATTTCAAAATCTCTCAAATTGTACTAATTGGCAACTCATATTTTAATGTTCTTAGATTATTTGTAATTTATCTAACATAGAATAGTACTTTATGCCTTATAAGAAAGTGATTTTGATTTCTCGACCAATCAAATTACTCATAACTTAACCAACTTTATATAATCAATAATTTAATGTAACTATCTCTTGCATTACCATCTACTATTTAATACAATAATTAGCATAGTTAGTGGGTAAGGACGAGTTTATTCCTCCTATGAGATTTTTTTTTTCCTCATTTTTTCTACGTTAAGCTATGAAGTATCAAGTATGGACTCTCTCCTTTTCCCTAAATTATGGCTATATACACAATCAATAGCTAGTGCCAAAAGTGTTAACTAAACCCACAAAAATATCAAATTTTATTCAAAACACAAACTCAAACTCAAAGATTATAACTCATAAACAAGTTTAATCTTCCAACCCCATTATAGAAAAAAGTTAAATTAGTTTATTTATAAACTAAAAGCAAAACCTAAAATTAAGGAAAATAGTACCCAAAAAAGTAAGGAAAATATAAAATTTTCTCACATTCTAGTAAAGAAAAAGCAAAGTGGTGGAGAGGAAAAAACGGAGGGAAAAAAAAGGTAATCATTTACTCAAGTAGAATCAAAGAAAAGAATAAGAAAGGAAGCGTGGGAGCACTCTCCATGAAAGAGATTGGGTCTAACTCCAAGTAAAAAAATGCTAAAGCCAACTCAACCATAGGATAGATAGATATTATAGATTGATAGATAGATTCGTAGATTTAAGAGATATCATCATGCTTGACATCACCACCATTTAAAAATAATAAAAAAACCCCAAATTTTAAAACATCCAAATAAAAATTATATATAGAAGATTATTAATAGTACTCCATTGAAGAACAATTTAATAAAATTTTCAATTATAAATAATGGAGAAGCTGAGAAGGAAGTGTGTCAGAAAGAAACAGACATCATCTGTAAGAAATGGGTCCATTTAGGTTAGGGTAAAAATGGAGATAGCCACGTAAGAATGCACCTAGACAAAATTTTCCCAACAGCGAAACCAAAATGTTTCCTTTTAATTAATTTTTGTTCTTCATCTTGTCGTCTAATGTTTATTTATTCTTATTATATTCCATATATTTTTTTCAATTTTTCATATATTTTCAATCTCATATCTCCCAATCCCATCTTCTAATCCATTTGGGTCGTGTATCTGTAACCGTTTTCATTATCATTTGGTTGTTTCATCACCATTTTGGATTCAAACGATTTTAAGCGTAAACTCTGTTTCAATCGCTGCTCTAATAATCTAATTTGTATAATACCTAATCTAATCTGTACAGTATAATATCATTTGTACATATACTAAACAATGTCAATCGCATCACTATTACACCACTCTACTAAACAGAGCGTTCGTGAATATTTTTTTTTGTTTTTGTTTAAAGTGGGGTGAAAATTGAATTGTTATGAAGAAGAAGCAAAAACCTTCCAATAATGGAAGTGGGACGAGGCTTTGATTTGAAGAGGTTGTTTTCCCCAAGTGGAAACAGTACCATCCAAAGTGGGCCTTTTTTTTATGTATACTAATAATTTACTAAATTTTAGTAGTTGTTTCAATAAATATATATAATAAAATAAAATTCCTATTCTTCTCCAATTCAATTATGTAAAGTTTAAAGGCCCACATTTCATTCCCTCTTTAAAAAAAAAATTGGTTGAGGATGTGTTCTATTCTACCAATAGGCCCACTGGCTTTATTATCCTTAACCCCTTTTGCCCCAGCTTCTAAACCTAACTCTTTGTTTTGCCTTTTCTTTTGGGGTACTTTAGCTTTGTGTTTTATGTGCCATTGGATTATTTTTGGGATTTTTCTTTTCTTTTTCCCATTCTAGTTTGTGCAAAATTCAAGCCACAACTTTTTTGTTTTTGTGCTAAATTGGATGTTTTAAATAGGTATATATGCGTATGTTTGAAGCATATTTATATAGTTTTGTACAAGGACATGTGTATTTAATTTGTGATGATTCCATGATTAATTCACTATTAATGTATAAGCCAGGTATTCTTTTTCTCCTTTTCTTCCTTTCTGTTTATTTATTTTTAATCAAAGAGATAATGAAAACGACACTCACCCAAAGAAAACCCAAACAATGCAATGAAAATTGAGCTGGAAATTCACATGTCAATTAGGGTTTTACCAATAAAGATACCCTTGGTAACAACCACCAAGTCAATTAATGGGTTTTTTTTTTCATTTTTATATATATATATATATATATATATATGTCTAGGTACTAAAAATAATCAATTAAGAGATTATAGATATGGGGACCAGCTTCGAAGCTTAATACTTTTCTGCTCATATGTATGTATTTAGATGCAAATTAAGACTTCATTAATTAACTGCTCTAAAGAGGCAAGCTTAAAAATGAACTTCTAATTTGAATAAGGATTGTTCTTGTTCATTAGGGAAATGGAATAGATAGTTTCTAAACTTGACTTTTAAGCTACTCTATTAGTGATCTAAACAATTGACCTCTCAATTCATAATTAGGTAAAGGCAATGTTAGTATAGTGAACAAATGGGCAAAAAAGAAAGTGTTTTAAATGTCTATTTGGACATCAATCTAGATTTAGTTGTGTTGTCAAGCACTTTCTATATCAATGGAGGACCTAATATATATTTATCAAAGCAAAATAATAATGCATTCGTTAGGGATTAAATTAATAAAGATTAATTACCACAATCAAATGATGTGGTTGGTTGTAAATGATCATTCTCTTAAAAGGTGAAACCATAATTTGATTGATGATAATTAAAAGTCTCATCAAGTCCTTATAGTAACTTTCTTCCTTTAATGGAATATCCCACTAACCAAGTTAATCTATAATTAGGTCTAACTTATACATACAATTCAGTATATTTTTGTTATTGGTGAAACAAATGATTAATCATCCCATAACTCAATTTCGGTTTACTAGCACTTGCGTAACCTTATAGATCATATCACAAAATACCCATTTAAGTAAGTTCTTTATTAATTAGGAATTTGCTTAAAGCGACTTTGAATAAAGAATTGAACAAATTGTTTCGAATTAAACCATTAGCACTCTACCTAAAACAACCCCATTTGCAAATTAATCAATTAATTATACGTATCCGAACATTTGATTAGTGATTAGCCCCTTTATTATTAATTAAAAGACTTGATTTTGATTGCTCCTTTTCAAAAATTTCTTAAAGAAAGAACAATAATTACTAACTAAGAAGAATATTATCATAAGAATCATAAGTTCCATCTCCCTTTTATAAAATTTCATTTGCTGTCATCTTCTCTTTTGGCTCTTAATTTTGTTACTTTGACTAATCTTTTGATTTTCTGAAACTAAAAATAACAATTCCTAGTAAAGACTAATTAATTGCTATAATTCTTTTGTGGCACAATTTGATTCGTTCATAAAATGCTTTGCAAAAGTCAATTTCACATGAAAAAAAATAAAAAATAATAATCATAGTACTGAATAACTTAAACCCACCAACATTTCTAAAAATAGAAAATATACAAAGCATGTGGCCAAGAGGGCCAAAATGATGTTAAATGGATCATAAAACTAGAGACTTCCACATCGCACAACATTTCACCTTTAAAAAAGTTTTAAAAATAAACTAAAGTCCCACATAATAATTAAAAAAAAAAAGGAAAACCCATCAATTTGCAGCAGCAGAAGACAGGTGTTTCCCTTACAATTCACATCACATTAGTATTTTAATTAAGAAAAGTTACGTGATTGGCTTTTCATGTGTACTTGCTATAAATGGGAAACAATCGAATCCCGATACCATAGTATTAAAATTCATTTTATTTGTCCAACTCCAAACAAATAGTGATATTTATTTTATTATATATTATATATATATTAGTAATAGTTGAAATTATTGGTACTTTATATAAAAAAATGGAGATTTTTTTTGGCCAAATAAAAAAAATGGAGATTAAAAAATGGAGTTTGGGGTTCCCAAGGAATCCTATGAGATTTGAGATACATTTGGCACAAAATATTTTTTTTTAGGATATGAATGAATACTATTTAGCAAGTATTAGTAGGAAAATCGAAAATAGGTTTATTATTAAAAATATTATTATATAATATAATAATAAAATTTTCATTTCAGGACAATTTTTTTGAAAGATCTTCCCAAGATTCCCGTCAATCCATCAATCACAATTTCCAGAAAGAGGGGCCTCCCTCCATTTGAATTATTATTAATGGAATATATAAGTCATCATATCAATTCTCATTTCTAATTGAAGTGTTTTAATTCTAATTACGAATTTTAATTTAGAAATTAGAAAAGCAAAATTCACGTTGTTTACGTCTTAATTGCCATGTTTAATCTCATACTAAAAAATTAAGAAAAAAATCATTATTAGAAGTTGTCAAAAATACAGTAATTTCAATATTTAACCATCATAAAATTATGTTAAATTAAATAATCTTATCGAAATGTTATTGAAAAAAAGTAGTAGTAATTGATTTGATTTGGTGATTTGATGATAGATTATCGAAAATCTTTCTCAAAGTGCTTTATAATTTTGCGCGTGGAGGACATAATATTTCACAATACATAGCAAAGGATGGGGAATGCCAAAGCTTTTTCATCATAACAAGATTGAAAAACTTTTTTTCCTCTTCCTTCCAATTTGTTTTAAGGTTTTGAAATGATCAATTTCTCAATTGTGTTGAGACAAGGCAACTGAAAGCTATAAATAGTACTCCCCATTTTTGACAGTCTAATAAATGATTTCATTTCAATCTTTTCAACTAAAGTTGTTGAATTATACTATGCATTGAGGATAATGATCTTAGCACAGTCCTTCTAATTCCTTTTTGAGATTTTAAAAACAAAGTGAAATTTGAGTCAAATATTACATATTATTGACATAATTTCTTCATTCAATTCTTTTATACTCATGGTGATAATAATATTGAATACACAAATGACATGGCCAAAAAAAAAAGAGTACACAAATGACAAATATATCGAAAATTGCATTATAGTTAAAAATCTCTTGATATGTCATTGGATATTTGGTTTGATGGTAAAGTGTTGAATTCTTAGTTTCAATGGTTAGGGTTCAATCCTTAATATCCCTCAGATACCAAAAATATATTTCTTTATATACTCAAACAATTCAACAAGAAATCGCAAGTACTAATTAAACAGGTCCATACTTAAGAAGCAGTAACAAGCAACCAAACCCTGATAAAGTGGTACAAAACTTATAAGTAGAGAAATTTGAATCCAGAATGTATGATCCTATTACGGTACACTCACTAATTGATATAACAACTCAGATATAAATAATATTGTTAATTTTGTAAACATGCTTATTTCTTATATGTCTAAATGATTAATCTCATATTCAACAAAAAAATTAATCTCATAATCCGAAGATTAATTTTAAGTGATTGACGAATAATTTGATCTTACTCGAAAAACAAGACATCGAATCTCCCCAAGTTAAAAGATAATACTACCAACCTTCACGCATGAACTCTAATACTCTATCTATAAATAAATGAAATATTGAAGGGAAACACAAAGTGCAAGAAAATCTCAAGAAACTGTAGGGAAAATTTTGTCGAAATCCAAATATCAGAAAACATGGATTGGAATCTTCAAATGGAGTGCAAAGTTTGATTGTCATTGAGATTGAGATTGTGAAGATCATCACATAATTCTGCTGTTGCATTGTCATATATATACACAGAGCAACTTTGATGAGCTGGATTTTTGTTAACACTTTAATTAACTTAACAATCAAAACATCGGACGGTGTCCATGGTATCATCCCCGAAGTCCCAACCATTTCTTAATTCTTTCCAAATCTTACACTGTTGACTCCTTTTATGAGCCCCACTTGGATAAGATTTTGCTTTCTTATTAATATTAATTAACTAATATACTACTACTAATAATTATCAAAATAATCAAAACAACATGATTCATGTGGGTATTTTATATTCCTACAAATTATTATACTTTTTCGTATTAATTTCTTACTCCACTTTGAGAGTTACAAGACTAATTATGTACCTACCGTATACATTAATTATTATATGAATAATATTTTAAATTTCTGTATATGGTTATACAATATTTTATTACTGTTAAAGAGTTCAAGTGAGTGATAATGGAGTAATAATTTAACTAGATTGGGAGATCATTGGTTCTCCTCTTATTTTGATGGTTAAATGGTTATATCTAGGGGCATATCGTTGTGTATGCATGAGGCTTGACTCCCAAAAAATGAAAATTTCTTAATACATCATTTAATAATGTTTAATTTGACCTCCAAAAATTAAATATTACGTAGGTCAATTTATATTGACCCTCTCAGACTTATGAATCAAGATCCATTCCCCGTTATGTTTTTGGATCTAATGGGGTAAGGGTTTGAGGACCGGTGAAAAATCATTTCAAAAATACCATGAAGAGGGAAATCAAAATAAATCTGTCATGGGTACTTTTTTATTTAAAAAAATGTATGTATGAAAGGAAAGAATGAGAAAAGTAAGATTTAAATTGATTTTTTTTTTTTGGTGTCATTATTAAGATTTTGGATGAGGGCAACAGGCAACCTAATTTCAGTGTTGGATTGAAAGTACATGTGGACACCATGGTTAGGAGATGGAAGGTTACCATACGATGTTCTGAGCCCCACTCTGTCAGATTATCTTATGTTGTTTCATACCAATTACTTAATTAATTTTCTTGGGTAATTACTTAAAATTGATTTAATAGTATTATTATATTATTATTATATATTAGTGGCATATTTAATTTGATTTATGTGCAAATTGAAAAGAAGGATTCCCTCGTCTGCTGGCAAAAAGATTTTTGTTTTGAACAATATATGATTGAGTGTTGGTTTAATTAGTGGTTAATTATTTGCTAATATGATCATCTTAGGATGATTTGTCTGAATTTTTAATAAAGATTTCGAGGAAGATTTGTGTTGTAAACATGATTATAATACTATAAAATCTTTTCCTTGTAATACAAGATGCTAAATTAATATTCTATAATACTATAAACATGATTATATGATCTTTCTTCTTTCATTTCAAGACTAGACAATTTGCTAAATTAATATTCTTTATCAAATATATTGTTTGGATTGATCCATCTTTTGCCCACTCTAAACATCAACATGGAACCACGAGTCTAAGATCTCCACCCTATTTCTCTCTTAGTAATTACAGAAAAATTAGGAATTAAACACCTTTGCAAACACAAAAGACTTTGATTACTAATCACCCATTTTGATTTACAAACAATTTCATAAATAAACTTTCTCAGTTGTTCATGACCTTATTATTAGTTATTATAGTAACACTAAGAAATTTCAGTGAAATGCTGGTTAATTCTAAAAAGGGGCACATGTTTTATTTTTGAGAGGTATAAGTAAAATCTCGTTACATTTACAATTAATTCCTAGATGCCCAAATATTGAATGAGAATCTAATCCAAACTAAGAAATTATCTTAATCACAATCTAAATGCAGAGACGATACACTTACTAGTTGAGATAACAACTCGAGTGTGGGAAAATCAAAATTATACTATATATAAAAAAATAATTGCATAACTTTGGGGTAATTAAGAACTTAAGCTAAAAGTCTAAATATGTGCCAACTTGGAGAGGAATATATGATTTCAAGGCAATAAAACGAACTACAAGATTCTTGCATTCCAGCCAACTAACAGCTTTTAGCTTCCAATGTTTCTAGTAATTGCTAGCAATATAGGAGGAACAAAGGTTTATAATAAAATTCCAACTTATAGTTTGAACCTTTGAATTTACAACTACGTACATGTAAATTATGACACTTCAAAAAAAATCATATGTAAATTCTGTCGAAAATTTTGTGGTCCCAAAACTCCTAAATTCATCAATATTATGGTCCCGAAATCCTCGAAAACCGACGATTATTCATTTCTGTGATTTTCTAACCTTACTACAACTTGTTAGACATTTTTCAGGAAAAATAAAGCAAAAAGAACAAAAGAAAACGATTGAAACCAATTAAATGGTTCAAAGTTTTCTAAAAAAAAAAAAACGTTGGCATCTATTTGGACTCTCTTCCGAAAAGGAAAAAAAGGCAAATGGCATCTACCCAACGGAGTCTTGGTGTATAAATTAAGTCTGCAAACAACGTTGCCTCTCAATTTGGTAAAGCAACAAATATAAGGCATAATTTACTTGTTATCATATTTATTTATATATGTGTTGAAAAATATATATAGTTGCAAAAACAGCATAAATTCAAAATTCACATTGTTATTTCAACATAATTAAGAAAAAAAAAGTGAATATTGGAGAGAAAAAGAATAAGGAGGACCAAGGCAATTGGCATCAAAGCCAACCCAAAACCCTTTTTGTGGTGGAAAAGGCAGCAAAATTGTGGAGGTTGCCCATGCACATGCTCATTCGCATGGCATTTTTTTGTGTTTATATATATATTCTTTAAAGAAATTTTTATTAATTACAATTTACTATATATTTTTCATGATTGACCTTCCTTATTCATACTTGATTCATACGAGGAAAATCTCTTTGTATTTTCCCCCTAAAGGAGAGATCATCGGCCACAAAGATTTATATACATATGAAAAGAAAACTAATGGGTCCCGTTTTTTGTCCTTGCTTATTATAACAGCATTTTCTCAATATATTCCCAATTTGCAACCCCACCCATTTTTTATACCCAACTCTCTTCCTTTCCTTTTATGGGGACATTACCAAAGCTTCAATGTTTTCTAGCTAGATCTGTGGTTCTTAAACCAATCTTTCTTAACTTTTCATCCAACTTTAATTTGACACCTTGCTTCCAAGTTTTTGTAGATTGGAAAATGATTGAATTTCAATTGTGTAAGTAATTATATTAGTTTTGAATGTTGTCACTATACATGATTTCAATTTCGTTTTTCAGTAATTAAAGTTCGTTAGTATTTTAACCCTAATTGTTTTAGTTGTCGAGTACAACTCTCAATTGCTTATTTTACAGAGTAACTAACGCAGATCTCCCATAATCTGCGATCATGTATTGAACGAATACACTATTATACTTAACACCTGGCGAACCTCAAACATGGATCGATTCAATGACCCATCTAATTTTCATACACTTGGGCCTGAACAAGGTTTAAGCCCATACGGGAGTCCACCAGATGGGCCGACTACCACTATAAATAGGATACACTTCTCTCATTTATTCTCTAATTGCAAACCCTAATCTCTATATCTAGCTCCTAAAACTTCTCCAATTAATACTTGGATGATCTACTAACTTGATCGTCGGAGCACTCTTGGTGATCTCCGAAGATCACACTTGTTGGTAGAATACTGAACTCTCAATTCTGATAATTAGTTTAAAAATATCCCTTAATTTGTTAATTTTTATCTAGATAATCAATGAAAATTAGGAAGTATAAAGCTAAAATTCATTAAGATGAAAGTACAGCTAGTGGCAAAATTCAACTTTAACTCGATAAGCAATATTGACAAAAACTTAGCTTGAATCTCGTTATAATTACAATTATTACGTATTATTAGGGAGGAGTCTAAGTTATATACTAGGTAATCAATTTAGTAGCTAGCTTAATAAAGATAGATACTTTCCCTCAAAAAAAAAAAAAAGATAGATACTTCTTCTTTTAAATTAAAAGACATAAAATCATCGGCTGTCATTATATATATTATATATAGTACACTACTAATTGAAGTTACATAAATTATTGTATGTAAATGAATTAATTTGTATGATGTCAATCGTTCACATTGATCTTTTTGTTGTTAATATGAAAAATAAAAACTGTGGATGCCCAAAATTATTGGACTTGTTTTAGAAACTTTCCGAAAACGGCAATTCTTGATTGGTACTTCAATAATCAAAATACAAACGTAGGCAAAATGGCAATTCTTGGACCACTATTTTATGAAGAAGAAAGAAATACAAACACCATTCACTGGATCCAGACTTATATATATAGCAACATTAACTTCATGCCAATGGATGTGGACCATATTTATTTATCTCTTTTTTTTTTAGGAAACAATTGAGTAGAAACTTTAGCTTTATTTTCCATGTTTTTTGGTCAATATTATACACTACATTTTCACATACAAAAGTTTTATAGACATTAGGAAAAGTTTTCCTATTAATCCATAATTTGTAAATGTCATATATGAGATTTGTGCCAATATATATAAGTTACTCGATGAATGAATATTTTTCAAATGTCATGAAAGTATTTGTTTTACTAAATTTTAAAAAATATAGTAACATTAATGAAAAATTAAGATATTAAGCAATAAATAAATGATTTTATGTATATATATACATACACGACGAGATGAAATGTATAACATCGATCGAAAGGAAAAATGTATTTTATTTGACAATTACGTGAAGGTATAGAACTTATCTCAAATAATCTCAATTATTATACATTCATTATTGTTTCAAAAGAAGTTTAGTACAACTAATTATGTGGGTTAGGCGGGTGATTAATATTCTATACATCCTAGGAAAAAATTTTAATTAATAAGGGGTAGTCGATGATCATAGGAATTTTTCATTTTTCCAATTCCTAAGATTTTTTTTGGGTCTATCTGAACACATGAATCATATGAATCAGCTTTCTCTCCTTTTCTTCATTAATTTTGAAACTTTTACAGAAAATATTTTATTTCTAAAAAAAAAAACTAATTTGGAAAGTCAAAAAAAGAAAGTGATGAAATTGCAATTTCTTGCTAGTTGCTGTGGGTGTGGCCTGTCGGTGCAAAGAAGGGTTAGGTTTCAGAGCCGGCCTTGCGCCCTACCTAAACAGTTTGGCTATACAATTTTAGGGGACGCAAAAGATTGAAGTCCCAAAAGCAATGGGTTCAATATTTGGGAATCAAAACTTTAGATTTTTAGGTATTAAAACTTACCTTAAATAGCTCACTAGGCTCTAGCATTTTGGCACCAAGTTAGTTGACTTCTATATTTAGCAAGGTGTTTTAAAGCTATAAGCACCCTATGCTTATCTTCATTGATTTTGGGAGGGAATGGAATATATATATATATATATATAAGAGCTTTCTAGTAGGTGAATATTTTAGACTTTAACCTTATAGATAGATTGGTCCTAGTCAAAACTCACGTAGCCATCGAAATTGTACCATTTTGGGCTCATTTTTCTTCCTACGAAACTTGGATGTACTGCACTAGCAGCAACACCCTATTTGAGCCCAATTCCTTAATTAAGATTTATTGTTCATAATTAACTAGGTTTAATAGGGCTGCAAACGAATTAAGTTGAGTTAGCTTGTTTCCAAACTTACAACATTTCTGGTTTCTAGTAGAGATTTAAAGAAGCTAAACCTCATGCCTATGGCTATAGAAAATCTAAGAGGGGGATTTTTTTTCTTCCTTTTTTGCAATTATTGCTTTGGTTGAGCTGGTTTGAGATCAAACACAAAAGGTCCCAAATCTCTCATCAACCAAAAATGATTAGAAGCTGAAAAAAAGAGATGGGAGTTATCGGTTAAAATGTCATTAGAGATGATAATGGATTATGGGGTGATGCCATTATTATTATTATTATTATTATTATTGTTTATGTGTTTCCATTCAACTTCTCCATTAATTGAGTCAGACATAAGGGTCTTTGCTTGATATGATGAAATAATTGACATCAAAATGTCAAGACAAACCCAAGAGCTTATTACTTGGGAAGAAAATTTTGCATTATTAAAAGTTGATTTGATGTTAAGTTTCGGGAAGCTACTAATAGTCCTAATTAATGACAGAAATGAATTATTTTGGCAAATGATTCGGTCCCTATTACTTTTCCTCTTTTTGGATATATTCTATGAAAATAATTAAACAGATGTGACTTGACAAGATATAAACAGTTAAAACGTTACAGGCTCGAAGCCTCGAGCCCATTCGAGTTAAGATCCAAGATTTGAGCCTTGGCTATGGAGGCTGGGCCTGGATTTGCATTCAATGGGCAATTTTCAATTCTGGAAACGAGTTATGTTGGCCCATTTTCTCGTTAAAATGTAGAGAGATTTAAGAACCCTCCAAGCTTGATTAACTAGCCAGTAGCCATGTCTAAGATAGTATGAAACAGAATAACAAGAACTTTAAAATCCAAGATCTCAATAAAATCCAGTTGAACTCAAATTATTGAGAAAATCTCTAAGGGACAAAAAGAAAGACACACAAAAACTTATTTGAAGGTCAAATAGTTGAATGTATCCAAAATACCAAAAAGCTACATTAATTAAATTCAAGAGACAAGGTTGTCATTTAGAGACAGTGAGGCCATCCGATCTGCTGCACTATTAGCTTGCGGACCAACATTCCTTAGAACTTCCATCGCCTCTGCAACTTTGGATTTCAAAGCTTCTGGTGACTCCAGCAAGTGTAGAACCTCAGTCTGGTCCATCTCGAGAAGCATGCCGGTAACCTTTGCTGCATTTTCATGCTCCAGCTGATCTACAAGTGGGTACAAGTTTTCTCCCAGTAACTGCACCCAAATTACAACATGTTGAAAGACATTACAGTGGGGCAATAAGTTTGGTACTATGATGATTGTTAGAGAGAGTAGATTATTATATATGAAAGGCACTATTTTGCATGGATAATTGATAAATGCAGTCCAAGACAGATACTAACCGTCCTCTGTTGTTCAGGTGGGGCATTAGCAAGGGCACTAGCCAGAGCCCCGGTTGTCATGGGCTGTGAAAACGCAGCAGCATCTCTGAATGGCATTCCACCCATGTCATAAGGAACAGGAAGCATTCCTCCAGGAACACCAGACATTGGAACATCAGGCATGTTGCGACCTGGGGGATAACGGTAGACACGACCCTTGGGAAGCATCTGCATTAAAGTATCAAGCCAAAAAAAAATCTTAATAAGAAATCTAAAACAGGCAAAGAGTAGGATACGTGGAACATGGAAATGACCAAGGAAAAAAAGGGAAAACCATTAAGAATGTCAAGGTGCTAGATTGTAACCAACCTGTGGCTGCATGAAGGGAAGTGGTTGCTGTGTTTGTTGCATGGGGCTAGCTCCAGATCGTCTGCCTCCGGGGCGCTGATTCTGCTGTCCTGGCTGCACCATTGGCATAAAAAAGTTTGGCCTCATGCCAGGAACCAGTTGCTGCTGATACCCAAATCCAGGCTGAGATAAATTATAAATTACTGATCAAATAATAGCATACAAAATCGAACCACAAAGGAAACCATGAATGGACATTGGCATAGTCTAATAATACTATGAAGTCAAAACTAAAACTCCGAACCTAACTGTTTTAAAATTAGAGCTTCAAACCTCACATTCAAAGAATTCCTATCCTCAAATAAGTGACATGATATACCAAACTGAAAAGTTACGTGAGTTGTATTACTTGGGGAGGAATAATAGCAGGAGGGCCTTGGCCATAGAATAGTTGCTGTCCAAGACCTGGAGCACCAGGAGGATACATGGGCATCCGAGGGCCAACAGCAGGTGCCATTCCACCAGGACGCATTTGAGAAAACTGTGCCTGTACAGCAAACAAGAAAATAAATAAGTACCATCTTGTACTGTAGCTTTTGCTATTTTTAACTTAAAATGTATCCTAGATTTTCTTAGAAAGCACTACTGCCGAAAAAGAAAATAAATCAACTCAACGAGTATCTTTTACATATCCAGAGACCGAACAGTACAAGAAGGAAACAGCTAATTCAGATACCTGCAACCTAGCTCTCCGTTCTTCTTTCCTTTGTGCAAGTGCAACATAAAGTGGTTTGCTAACTACCATTTTACCATTCATCTCCGCAAGCTGCAACCAAGAACACAAGTAAAGAAACAAGAGAGAGAAACTAAAATAAACTTCCATTGGATATGAATATAACAAAATATCTTACAGCTCGAGATGCTTCTTCAGCAGTTGAGAAAGCAATAAAGCCTGAGCCTCTACTTATACCACTGGGGTCACGCATAACCTGTTAAGCCCCAAAGAAGGGGAAGAAAAGATAGTAAAAAGGGAATTGAGTAAAACATGGATAAGTTTTACACTAAAAAGTGAAAACTGACAACTGGATTTTACCAAGATGGAACCATGTTACGAACCTTGCATGAGGTGATTGTACCAAATTCTGAGAAAAGTTCTCTAAGCTTATCATCATTGATGCTATCATCTAGGTTTTTAACATATAAATTCAGTCCTTCAAATTTGTCAGCTGTTTCCTTTAATGTCTGCTCATACCTCCCTTTCAACTCCATCTCCCTTTCAGATTTCTTCTGAGCCTTACCAACATACCATTCTTTATCATCAAACTTATTTCCATTAAGGGCATCAACAGCTCGAGGCGCATCATCAGGATTTTCAAAGTTGACAAATCCAAAACATTTGGACTTTCCATCTGCGTCCCTCATAATCACAGCACTAGTTATAGGTCCGTATTCACCAAATACATTCTTTAAATCCTCTTCAGTTGTTGATTCTGACAGATTCTTTACATAAACATTGTTAAACTTTGTCTTGTCTGCGGCAGTCTCTCTTTCCTGTTTACGAAGGAAGGGTCCAACGAAAACTTGTTTGTCATTAAGTAGCATACCATTCAGCTTTTCAATTGCATTTTTGGCAGACTCCTCATTATCAAATTGCACAAACCCATATCCTTTAGACTGGCCTGAATGATCAGTAGCTATCTTGCAAGATAGAATATTCCCAAATGTAGAAAATGTGTCATGTAGAGCTTTGTTGTCGATTGTCTTGTCCAAATTCTATTAAGAAACAGACATAAAGAATTAAAATCAATATCAATCAGAATTTTAAGAACAAGCAAGCATCTGATATATCAGGGTTCAAGAAAACATCATTGGAGAACACAATTACCTTGATAAATATATTTCCTGCCCCACTTTTACGGACAGTAGGATCCCTGTTAGAATACATTATCCTAATGGGCTTGCCATTGAGAGGAGTAAAATTCAGTACATCCAACGCCCTCGCCGCTGTTATGAACAAGAACAGACATAGAAAACTATCAGAAAATATGAATGCTTGGGCTAAAATAGAAGGCACAAATATTCATTATAAGGCAGCAGTGACAGTCAATTGGCCAACAATTGCTACAGCTGTTCATGTATTCATATTTGATCGTTCAACTTATATATGTATAGAAAGGGGTAAAGTTAATTTTTCAGCCCATAAGATTGGTCCACAGAAATGCAAAAAAAGTCGGCTTTTTGGCAGTGAGCAGAGTTTAGTGATGAAGCCATAAATGCAACCAGTTATAAACAATTTGAAAACCGCAACATACTTAAATTCTCCACCCGCAGCCCCCCTGCTCCCTCCCACAAAGAAATAAGACATAAAAGTTAAAATCACTTCTAACAAGTTCAAGTTTATGCACAACTGGAGACAAATTCAAATCCATAATAAACCTCAGTTCTAAGAACGCATTTTTGCAATGTCAAAAGTGAATCTTTGCCAATCTTTCCTAAATTCTGCCAAACAAAATAGCTAGCCAGATTCTTCCCCCCAAATGCATGCAGGAACAAAAGATTATCTACATATACACCCAAAACCGAAATAAAGCATCGAACGTCACTTTCCAACATAATTTCCAAACTCTAACCAAAATTACAGGATAGTAAGAAAGCCACTCTCTAGCAGTTAACTTTACCCTATTTATTTTATCTATTGAAATCAAAAGACAAACATTTTCTTTGATACAATAAAATTTGTATTAAATCTTTTAACATAAAGTCCATACATTTTAAACACTCATTCATTTACACTTATCTATCATAACATTGATTCTTATACTTCAGAAAAATAAATAAACAAATCCAAAAGGAACCTAGATGAACCGAATATAGTAAAGAAGAGGAAGAAGAAGGTAACCTTCATGGGTGTTGCTGTAATTAACATAGCCATAACCAAGAGAGCGGCGGGTACTCAAGTCTTTGCAAACCCTAACCGACACCACCGTTCCCAGTTGGCTAAACAAATCATAAAGCTGAGATTCCGTTACACTCGGATCAAGATCCCCAACATACAACGACGTAGTCACACTCGTGCCATTAGTCGCCACCCCATTCACCACCTGCTGCTGCTGTGGCGGCGGTGGGGATGTCACCGCCACCGGAACTGTCTGAGCTTGCACAACCTGCGCCATTACCTCCTTCCCTTTTTTTGGTTTTTTTTTTCTCTTGCTTTTTTTTCGAAAAAATGTAAATGATAAAACAAAAAACTTATAAGTTTTTTTGGTTTCTTTTTTTTCGAATTTTTGGGGATAAAAATAAAAGAAGGCGAAAGAAGAGAAATAAAAGGGTGGTTTTTTAGTTTTTGGGCAGCACGGGCGGCACCGCACCGGAATTGTAAGAGAAGTGGAGATTATATAGTAGCGAAAGTTGGTGGGGGCGACAACTGTCCTAACCCTAATTTTTATTTTTGATTGATTAGATCTCTGCCGTTGATTCTTACTTTCTATTTTTGGGGTCCCATTCTGATTTATCCACGTGAGTTGCTTGCTCTCTGGACGCTCTCTTTCCCTTTTTGGGTAAAATGGAGAAAGATTCTACCACTGTATAATTAAAATTTAAAAATGATAATTATCAGTGTCTTTTTCATGCCAATAAATAACTACATACCACTATATTTTTGGTATCAAAAATAAAAAAATTTCCAACCATGCAATTTAAAAGTGTATTCCTTTTTGAGTTTTGACAGAAAATAAAGTTCAATTTGTTGAATTATTTGACGTGATGGATGTTAATGTTCTAAGATTGAATCAAATTTAAGGAATTGAAGAATATATGGATACCATATCCTAAAAATGTTTCCATATGCTCATTATAGAATTTTTAATTCTTACTTTATTAGTAATATTTATTTATTTCTATTGAAAGGAAAACCAAATTAAGTATAAATAGCTTTTGATCTCAAAAAAGTATAAATAGCTTTTATGAAATAAATAATGAAAGCCTGACTTTTTCTTAATTAGAAGCATTTTTCAATGTTATATAGATGCATCATGCATGTACCTATTCATTCAAAGAATTTGGCTTATAATCTTCTAGTCTAGTATATTAAGAAACAAGAAAAGTCAAACATTTGACATGATATGATTAATTGAAAAAAAAAGGAATACTCATAGTTATGCATGATAATTGATACATATATCTTACGAGCCGTAAGAGATGAAGGTCTCATGCACGATTTTGAATGAGAGAAATAAGTGAGGAATCCTTTTTTCGACTCTACTCTCCCAGTCCAGTCTTTGCTTTTCTTTTTGTTACTTCAAAAGTAGCTGTTTCGGCTTCAGCCACTCGAATTTTCTATATTCCTTTTTATTTCTCATCAAACAAATGACATCTTCTTATGGAAATCCTAAATTTTCTATTTCGATGAACCGGCTCTTTCTTACCAGAGTTATATATGGACAATGAAGGATAAGGAATCCCCTTTTTTCTGTATTTGCTTGTTTTTATTTCCTTCCCTCGTTATTGTTCAAAGAGAAAAGAAAATACTTCTTTTATCAACCATGTTACATGGGATAAGAAGTATTTCGATGTGAATTCTTTAGGAATACTGAATATTAATAAATGGATATGTATATATCAAATTTCTATTAAACTTAATATAATCTTTATATGAAATTATATGTTAACGTGGAGATAAATCAATTTCGTAATTTCAAAACATATATCACCCTTCACACATACACGTATGTATCCTACAATTGCATTAGCATTTTATTAATCTCAAGTCGAGCATTCTCAACATCAACTCTAATTCACAATATTCAAATTTTAAACTTTACTTAAGAGACTTTGGCCAAAAAAAAAAAACTTTACTTAGGAGACATTATGTTCATCTAACGGACACAACAAGCATTTATCTTTCTTTATATATTCATTTATGATAATTTAGTGGATCAACTACTATTAAAAGAGAAAGGTTAAGAATGGAAAAGTAAAAAAAAAAAAAAATACTGCAAAAACTAATACTACTAAGTACTAGTAATGTTAACGTTAATCCGTTAGTTTAATTAAGTTTCCAATTTAAATGAAGTTAAATATGTCTACAATAAATGTATATAAATATTCAGTTGTAAATTTATTAGTACTTCATTGAATTAGAGTTAACTCATAGTAGTAGTATTTATTTGTCGAAAAGATTGAATATACCAATATTTAATTCCCGCAAAAATTTAAGCGTTTTCAAATTTTCAAGTCATATATATAAATATTTGGCAAAAAAAAAGTCATATATATAATAAATCAGAGGCGGTCAAAATACCGTACAGGTCCCTCTACTTACAAAAAAGGATCAATTTGGTCCCTTTACTATAAAAACTGTCAATTTGATCCCTCTACTTACAATTTGGTGTCAATTGAGTCCCTCTACTTAACAAAATCTGTCAATTGATTATATATTTGTCTAATATTACTTATTTACAAATAATTGGTATAACTCTTCTGTTTTTCTGCTTTGCTTACAAGACTGATACTTCGAAAAACAAGAAAATTAAGACCACTAATACTGGAAGCACACAACAAACTCAACGGAAACATCAACAAAAACGGAAGCAGAAACATAAGCAACCTATGCAAAAATCACAATTTTACTCAATTGACAGATTCTGTTAAGTAGAGGGACTCAATTGACACCAAATTATAAGTAGAGGGACCAAATTGACAGTTTTTGTAGTAAGGGGACCAAATCGATCCCTTTTTGTAAGTAGAGGGACCTGTACGGTATTCTGACCATCAGAGGCCGATTAAAGAATTTCACCCTTTTACCCCTCCAAAATCGCGAGTCGAAATCAGCGTAAGTCGGTTAGCGCTTCGCTAATCACTATATCTTCACCTCAAAACAAATCTATCAACTCCTCTTTTCGGCCCTCTTCGAACTCCCCAACATTCCTTTTTCTTTTTTCATTTCCTCGCCCAAAAATCAACAAAAATATCCAGACACTGGTTAGTCCACCGCCACCGATGGACTCAATCCTCCATACTGAATCCCTCTCCCTCACTCGCCTCCGCGCTGCTTCTACCTCCACCGCTTCCATTCATCACATGCCTTGCCAGCTCATAGTTCGCCCCGTCCACCGCCTCCTCCTCCCCTTATCCTTCGTTGCCGGCTCTGGTTCTCGTAGGTCTTCTGCCTCCGTTGTCGCCGCTAGTGGCACTCTCACCGCCAATTCCGTTTCGGTTTGTTTACCTTATCCTTTTGCTCTATCGATTCATGAGAAACTTTTAGTTAATTTCACTTCTAAGGATTAGCAAGCATTTGTTTCTGCATGCATAATTTTGCCAATTTAGCTGAAAGTTATACTCTCTAGAACTTCTTTAGAAGAAAAACATCTTAGCTCTTAGTAGAGTATGCAATTCAGATGCATCGAATTTCAGTTCAATTCATTTATATATGAAAATTCCGGCATCTTTACGTTTGAATATATCTACCGTCCTTGCTTTACTGTACTAAATTTTGGTAAGTTTAAGGTTTTTTTTTGGCCAAAACAGTGATTAAGGTTAAACTATGCGAAAACAGTGATTAAGCTCTGAAAAGATTGCTGTCCACTGTTTTGATTTGATTTTCATATGGACTGTTAAGCAGAATTATGTTGGTCTATTTTACTGTCATCTGTGTGTAGTATCACAGGCAACTGCTCTAATCATTAAGTACTTGAATAGTAAAAAAGCTGAAGTATTGGCAGCTAGGGAAGATTGTCTATATGGTTTTTAAGCTCTGCTCTTTCTCTCTAGATGAATGAATTTTTCTTTTTCTATTATTAATGCAGCCAAGAGGTGGGGTATATACAGTTGGGGATTTCATGACAACGAAAGAGGATTTGCACGTGGTAAAGCCAACAACAACTGTCGATGAGGGTATTTCTTCTGCTTAATGATAACTGTATCTGATATTAAGTTGCAATTTTTTTGAATCTTTTTAAAAGTTCTGATGCATTGATTTTGTCCCAATACCAACAGCTCTGGAAGCTCTCGTTGAACATAGAATCACTGGTTTTCCTGTGGTTGATGATGATTGGAAATTGGTATGTTATCTTTGGTCATGAGATTAACTATTCACTATCTTTCCTACTTGCAATTCTTCTTCTCTAATCATTACTACCAAAGGTCTAAACTCTTTATACTATCCTGATTAGTGGAATTATAGCATTTGCATTGGCTTGGATCTCTTCACTTGTCAATGAAGTGTGCAATGCTTCTTAAAATTATAACTAGAGTCAAACTTGAATCATTGGGTTTAAGCAAATACTAGAATGAAGCCGTGGCTAATAAAGGCTGTCCGATGCTAAGACTTTAAGGTAAGCATAAGATGGCTGAAGTAAAGTAAAGATGATACTACCCATATTATGACTTTCTGAGGAAGTTTGTATTGTCTTGCTAGATTACTACATCAATGTCATAATGTCCCATGTGTCAAAATTTAGGCCTTTATTTTCCAAAGTTTATGATCGTCCTTCAACTTGCAGTGAATTTCTGTTTTTGTTTCTTTGTTGGTAAATTGCGTTATCTTTTTGACCTATTGACTAGTTAAAGTATTATTTTTGGAATAATTAGAACTTGTTCTTTGCTGCTGCAGGTTGGACTTGTTTCTGATTACGACTTGTTAGCATTGGACTCCATATCTGGTAAATAAAGTTATCTAATGAAATTCACAGTGTCGTTTATCTTTTTGTAAACTATAATGAGCGATTTAATTGAGCATTGAGTTTTAATTACTTCCCTACTTTTATGTCTGTGGGTGTGTGATTGGTGGGGGGGAGTGTAAATAGTATAACATGGACCACTTTCTATTAAGCTGAAATACTAAATTTCTTCTGGCAATTACATCCAAGAATGCTAACCCCTCTGTTCTTGCTAATGGCTAATAGAAAGTAGAGTAGGCGCTGATTGTTATAAAATTAACTTCTTTAATATGATTGTCTGATCTTACATCTTCTAAATTGTTCTTTCAACCAGGGCGACGGACTGAGAACAACTTGTTCCCTGAAGTTGACAGCACATGGAAAGTAAGCAAAACCTTTCACTCTTCTTGGGATGCATTTTTTTACCAGAAGTCACTGCCTTTCTACATTTTAATTTTTATTTCGTTTTTATTTTTCTTGAAATGCCTCGTCAGAGGTAATACCAATGTCTGGAATGTTGGTTTATAATCCATTTCATGCAAATCAGTTGGGGCAATTGCTTTAGAGTCTTCTTCTTTCACAAATGAGAAAGAAAAAGCAAAGAGAACAAAGAATGATATCTATATTAAATTAATATAGTATATTGCCATTGTAAAATATATTCCTAATGTCCTTAATTACTGAGAGAATTGAGTATGTTGCAATCTTGTACCCTTGCATTCCTTTAATATGCAGTAGAACTAAATTCTCCTCGACAATGTCAGCCAAAGCATGTTGGTCATGACTCTGGCGGAAATTCATCTGTTGAATTTTAATTTTACATAACTGGGTGGTCCCTAATTTTGCAGACTTTCAATGAGGTACAGAAGTTGCTCAGTAAAACTAATGGCCAAGTGGTTGGCGATTTAATGACGCCGGCTCCGTTAGTTGTACGTGAAACAACTAACCTTGAGGATGCTGCTAGGTCTGTTAGACTTCCATAATATATTTCTCTGTTTCTTTCAGTTTTGGGGTACAATAAAACATAATGTAAGATCTTATACTAGTCCATATCATCTTACAGCTTGGGCCAACCTTGAAAGGCGCTCACTGTATGATTGTAACATTTACTTCTTCTAATTGCTCCCTCAATTTTCAGATTATTGCTCGAGACAAAATATCGCCGACTTCCAGTTGTTGATGTTGAGGGTAAGCTGGTAAGTTGAAAAAATGTGTTCAACCTTTTTGTGGTATTGTAATCCTTTGTTTGTTATGTGTTCTTGCCTTTGACAAGCTCTATTCATTTTCTGAAGGTCGGTATCATCACAAGAGGAAATGTTGTAAGAGCTGCCCTTAAAATAAAGCGTGATATTGAAGGAAAAGCATAACCCCAGGCACATCGATCAAATAAGTTGAGGCGTTCGATAGGGCAATGCAGGAATGAAATTCTTTCTGCTATCCTTTCTCCATTTTATCAAAGAAACGATTGGAGGAAGGTGCTTAGGTGCTTAATTTCTTCAATTTTGTCCTGCCGTATGTATAATATATATATAGTAAATCATTTACATTATTCACATTATGATTAGACATCTGTTTACCAGGATTAACACATTGGAAGGGCAGTAATCAAGCAGACATTCTTGTCATCAATAGTATCCACATTCCACTTCTCGAACTCGAACATAGCATTGTATAATTCCGACATGAAATGAAATAAATGTTGTTAAGACTTGCAGATACTTAAACATGATTTGGGCCTTTTGGTCGTTGAACCAAAATTACCCGCTGATGCTGAACTCCATTCTTACTTCTTATGCTTCCTTTCTTTTTTTCTTTTTTTTTTTTTGTGGTTGTAACTACCCAGCCAGAAGCTGTTCTTCTCAGTTTTTTTTTGTTTTTAAAACTGGATATTTCGAAGTGTGAATAGGTAGGAAAATAAATAGAAATTTGGAATTTAGTTGTGCAACTTTTTCTTGGTGTATACATTAATCTTCCCGCGTTTGATAGAACCATAGACGGCTGGCTATAGGCTTGTTGCTATAGCATCTAGATAGGCGCATTAAATATTCTGAATTACTGTGTAAACAAAAACAAAACATTATTCTTGCGCTGATTGTGGGGACTGATCAGAATTTGTCTTGTCTTGTATTCGAATGTGGTGGGCAGCAGCAATGGGCAATGCAATGCAAGTTGTTAACTAAACATGAATGAGAAAGAAAAAAAAAAAAGACAAGTCAAATTGTAAACCGTTCATTCATCTATCATATTGGGGTGTTTTTAAGCTGTTAAAAACTTGCTTTACTTTTGCATTGTTATGACGAAGTGAGCGGCGATTTGACAACATGTTTTCGAAAAAGTTTTCTCCAATCAAAAGATATAAAAAAAAAAAAAAGTAACATTAACATCTTTCTCCCAAAATCAAAGTTGGACCCAAACATCATCATGCACTTAGCTAGTAGCAAGACGGCAATCCTCTTCCTATCTTTGCTTCATAAAATTAGTGACCCACCACTCTACAATGGAGAACCAGAAAATACCTAACTCAAAAATCTTATCACTTTAGTAGTTATTAAACTTTAGTGGTTAGCATGGCCATTTGCACCAACTGCTGGGATGTGTAGGCCACTCTTTGTTCCCTCTTCTTCCCCACTTCCCTCTCCCTTTTTCTTCTTTGTTGTTTTGGCCTTTGGGACAACTTTAAACCCAAAACCATAATTCCCCCTCCCAACTTGCCCCTCTATTCCAATCCAATCCAATCCACTCTCTCCCTACCCCCCCCCCCCCCCACCAAAAAAAAGTACTAAGAACTTATGAAAAACTTAAAATCCCACCCTTTTTTTTGCTTATTGCATGAGCAGAAGAGGTGAATTCCAACTCAATTGTAAACATATGGATTTCCTATTGGCTAAAAGCAAAGAAACCCAATTAATAACTCAAAAAACCCAAGATAAAGAAGTTATTAGTATAATAATAAAGTAAGAATTAGTAGCAAGAAGTAACTATACAATTACCTTCTTTTTTTCTTTTTTTTACAAATAACCAAAAATTCTGCCATCAAATTAAGGAAGAAAAAGAAGTGAAAAAAGTTACTAATAAAAGAACAGTGGTGGTACCTAGATAGAAAAACAAAAGATTTTTCATTACAACTACTAATTAATTGATACAAAGGCTTCATCATTTCTTCAGCCGTCACTTAGACTTACCTTCTATATGGGCGCACGTTTAAGTTAACGCCACCGGTGCATGTTAGCAACCACCCTCCCTTTCCCTCCCTCTTCCCCCCACCCCCTTTCTTTCCTATATTTTCTTCAGCAGAGAGCCGCCAAAAGAGAACAGAGACCAAAAATTACAACTTTGTAATCATGGTTTTTGATTAATAATAATCATAGTCATCGGATGGTCATGATTAAATCAAGAAGCTCTCTTCTTTGCTTTTCCGTTTCTATTTCCGTTCCCATTCACCATCCGAATCCTCCGGGTCGGGCAACTTGTTCAAGTCAACCCGCTGTAAAAACCCGCCACTTGGCTTCAACTCGTCGCCGAAACTTCGATTATAATTCTGATGATGATTAAGATTATAACTATGACCATGATGATGATTATGGTGGTGGTGGTGGTGGTGGAGTTGCGCTGCCTCGATAGCATCGACTCTGGAGCCAACTTCAATAGCTTTTTTCCTAATAGAAGCCGCCGACAAATCGCCACCAAGTGAACCGCCGCCAACTTTCTCTCCCGCCAAAAGGTCGGGGAAATTCAACCTGGCGGAGGGTCCACGTAGGTAAAAAACCGCCGTGTCATAAGCTCGAGCCGCCGCAACAGGGGTGGAATAAGACCCTAACCAAATCCTCGACCGTTTATTCGGTTCCCTTATCTCCGCCACCCATTTCCCCCACTTCCTCATCCTTATCCCTTTGTACGGCCTCTCCGTAGATTTCCTCGAACTCTCTCTTGTCGCTGCAACAACAACTCCTGTTCCATTTTCCATGTCGAATTTTTCGGATTTGGGTAATCGATTCTGCATCAAAAAAAAGATAAGAACAGAGAGGGGGTTGGAGGAAATTGTAGGAGAGGGAAGAGTTGAGGTTTAGTTATGGGGAGATGGCATATGTTAGTTTGGGTGTGTCATGTGTTTAAGGTTACACGTTGAAATGTTTTCCCCAGACACAACAACAAGTCTAATAAGATAGAGAGAGAAAGAGAAGGCAAAAAAGATGGAAAATTTTTAAACTAAAAATGAGAAAATCCAAATTCACCGACACAAATCTGTGTGTCAAGGAAGGGATGTGTTTTTAACCAAAAAAAATTTCTTTTTCCTTTCTTTTTCTTATAACAAAAAAAAAATTGTTAGTATTATTAAGGGAAAATAAAACAAGGTTTTTTTTTCAATAAGAAAAGAAAAATTAAACAAGGTTTAGAGTGTGTTTAGTATAATGGTGTGGTAGTGGTGTGATTGACACTGTTTAGCAATTATACAGATGAGATTACACTATATAGTTTAGATTAGTTACTGTACACATAAGATTATTAGAGCAGCTATTGAAACAGAATTTATACTTGAGCTTCGTTTGGTCCCAAAAGAATAGTGAAACAATCAAATAGTGTGAAACGGTTACAGATAAGAAGCATTAAACGTCGATGTTTTAAATTTTAATCTTGATATCTGCAGCTTGTTTGGCCCTGTTTGGTAAATAGCATAATTTCAATTTATAAATATGTACAAGACTTAGTTATAATAAATTTGCAACTTGCTTTTATTTTTTATTTTTTATTTTTATATTTTAAAAGAATCATAGTACTTTAAATTTCATTTTTTTTTGGCATCTTACTATAAATTTCTTTAATCATATACAAATATACAATAAATTGAAAGATCATTTCAATACCAATATCTACTAGATGGATTGAAAGTAGTTTGATATGTCAAATAAAGTACTATTGAATTGGTTATTATGGATAGTTAATCGAATCGTTTGGAAGTTTTTTCTTTGTTTAAAGTCCGATACAATTTTACTCATAACTGAACTAAAGTTAATATGAGACATTAAGGTTCTGTTTGTTAAATTAAGTACTGAAAATTTAAGCGCTGAATCTTTATGGCTACTGAATTTAATACTGAATTTGTGGTGAAAAAACTGTTTGATAAGTTACTTAATGTGAAATGTAAGAAAAATATTTTTGTTGATATTTTTACATAAAAATATTTTAAAAATACATTAGTAACAATTAAAAAGGAAAAAATTATTGATAAAAGGAAAGAACATAATATTAATGTTTAAATCTTTCCATAAATAATATTGTTGAATAGAAAAGTAACCTTATACCTACTTTTATTTCCAATACTTTTCATTGAAAATTTTAAATT